>JAJOZX010021643.1:0-24942 GCA_023014485.1 Bathynomus jamesi
AATATTCTAATTTTCGGAGATTTTAATTCCCATTCATATCATGGAAGAAAAATGACGAAGTTATATATGTTTGAGAAGTTTCATGGCAACATTACTAAAGATGACAGAACCCAAGCAACAATGCTATTAGATATTATGGAACATTACGCCCTTAATACCCAGGAAATCGGTGAAGCCACGAGAAAGGAGAACGTTTTGGATTTAATCTGGACAAATAACAACGAGATAATAATAAATAAAAAAGTAACGCGCGCACAGTTCTCCGACCATAACCTCATCGTCATCGATATACAATCGAAGTTAGCACCCAGAGGTCCGAAAACGCATCCTAGAGAGGCAGATGGAATATTTGAAGGCTTAAACATAAATTCAAAGAAAGTAAATTGGGAAAACGTAAATAAAGATTTAAAGGAGGTAAATTGGGAATTGCTACTACACGAGAAGACTCCACAAGAAATACTATGTATAATAGAGACGGAAACCAAACCTATAATACTGAAACATATTCCAGAGACAGGAAAGAAAACGTAGCAAGCTCGAGAGGAAAATTAGGACTCTATTCAGACAATGAAGACAAACCGTAAAACATCTCCACAGATGCAGAACTGATGCAAAGTGACTCAAATTAGAGAGGAAACTTGGCGAAATAGAAATGGACCTAAAGCAAACATTCATACATAAGATAAACGAGGAGGAAAACAAGGTAGCAGAAAACAAAAAATAACCCAAAATACTTCTACACGTTTGCGAAAAGGAAAATGCAGTGTAAGGAGAGTATTGGACCGTTGATAGACGGGGAGGCCGAATACACAAATGACCCGAAAGAAATAAGTGAATTGCCTAGGGAACAATTTAAATCTGTGTTTAGCACCCCTAAGTCCGAGATGAAAGTGGAAAACCTAGACGAGTTTTTCGACATTGATACAGATCAACCAAGAACAAATCCCGGCACAAACCTATTAATGGACTTCGAGTTCACGGAAGATGATGTAATTACGGCCTTAGCACAGATGCGAGACAATTCAGCGCCAGGGCCAGACACATGGAGTGCCACATTTCTGAAGAAATTCCAAGAGAGTATTGCAAAACCGCTATACTTATATGGAGGAAATCACTTGACACAGAACAAATTCCACTCCCCTTAAAGAACGGGAACATTGCTCCCCTATTTAAAGGTGGTAACAGAGCAATGCCCAAAAATTATCGGCCAGTGGCTCTCACCTTGCACCTTATAAAGTGTTTTGAGTGCATAATTAGAGGCAAAACTACCTACTACTACCTACAAGAAAAAGATTTATACAACCCGAATCAACATGGCTTCAGGGCGGGTAGATCATGCCTGTCACAGCTACTAGACCACCAGGAGAAAATATTAGGAACATTGTGTCGAGGAGAAAACATTGATGTAATATATACTGACTTTGCTAAAGCCTTCGATAAATGTGACCATGGAATCATAAAACACAAACTTAAGGATACAGGAATTACTGGAAAGCTCGGAAGGTGGATATTTAATTTCTTGACGCAAAGAACGCAAAGAGTGGTGGTAAACGGAGTTAAATCGGAAGCTATATGCAAGGGGTAATTAAAAATAAAGAGGCTAGTGTTTATAAGGGCACCCCCCCACCCTTGTGTAAGTTCTACTATAATAATGATCACTGTAAATTCGGTGGCAATTGCAAATTTTACCACCTGACCATTTGCAAAAATTACACAAGATATGGAAGCTGCAAGTACGCTAAAAAGGGCTACTATCATCACCTTCCAACAAACTAAGAACTCTAGAAATTATGCAAAGAAACCTACGAGTACAAACTGCGAACATAATTTTCTCGACATCGGCACAACACGGTTACTACGCTTCATACAACAAATACAGTCAACACAGTGGAAAACCTCCGAGGCGACCCGTTTTCAGGCAAGAAGCTACCAGAACAGGCAACCGGAAACCGATCTTTGCCGGAGGACTATGGGGTTTTGAAGCATGCGACAGTGACGAATAATGAATTGGTAATACATAAAGGATAACGTAAAACTGAAAACATAAAAATAGTCCTGGCAAATAGACAAGAGCTGAAACCGAACTGCTCGCTAAACAAAGTTTCATGCCTGAAAGGATTCATGAAAGAAACAAGGGCTGACTTCGCATGCCTCAGAGACATGCATCTTAAAGACTACCAAGAAAACTGAAAACTGCAAGTGCTGCGTTGATAAAAAAAGAAATACAAATCGATGGTTATAACATAGTACGGGTCAACAGAACAGAAAGACGAAGAGGTGGCTGTGCTATATACATACTGTACATGGGAACCATATGGAAGAAATAACATCAAGTAAATCAGCAATCTACGTGGAACTATAGTGGTAAAAATTGAAAACCTACATGTGATACTAATAGTCATTTATACACCTCCGAACACCCGAACTGCAAAATTCTCTGATGCCGTTACTGAGGTCAGAAACCTATTAAAAGTCTTAAACTCCTCAACCAACCCCTGCAGAGATTTTAAGTTTCCATTCGTAAAGTGCAGAGGATAGGAAGAAATATACATTATAAACAAAGACAAATGGAACATAAGAGAAGACCAGGAACAAGCAAAGATGATGATAGTTCTAACAAATGAATTTTTTAACACAAGAAATAATAGCTAACGCACAAAAAAAAACTGCCTGGATCTGGTATTCACGAACAACAACTTAATTGACGATATAAAAATAGCCCCAACGATTATATCTGACTAAAACATTGTCGGAATATCAACCAATATGATGACACCCTTAAATGAAACACACACACACACACACACACACACACACACACACACACCACACCAAAGAAAAAAGCGAATTTCAGCTCCTGGATATGGAAGAAATGAAGGACTAGAGCAGACAAAATAATATGCCCCAAATAAACAGGAAATTCAGAGGAAAACAAAAGCGAAAGACTTACGAGTTACGAGTATAATGACCGACGATGCGAAATTCGAGATACAAAATAAGATAAGCAATAAACAAAGCAAAAAGAATTACGGCACAGATACTGAGAACTTTTAAAAGAAGGGCAAGAAGGTAATAATTCCCTTGCTGAAAACACTGGTCATACCAAAACTGGAATACTGTTCAGTCTTGACGACCCCATACATAAAAGAAATTAATAAGTTAGAAGAAATTCAAAGGAATTTCACAACTAAGATCAAGGATTGCAAAGAATTAAATTACTGGGAAAGACTACGTACATTAAATCTATATTGGTTGGAAAGAAGATAGAAGTACTGTACAGCATAATTTACGCGTGGAAAATAATAGAGAAACGAATATTTAACTTCAAGCTGAACCCGATAACCATCCAAACAACATTGGAAAATAGAAAGGTAGAGTATGTAGGGTTCCCAAAGTAAAGGCTAGACAAAGGACATCCTCAGTTCTGAAGGAAAATAGCTTTGTTGTCAGAAGTTCAAAACTATTTAGCCAATTACCTAAAGAAATCAGGAGCGGCACCGATGTTAACGTAGAAGTCTTCATAATAAGATTAGGCTCAGGACGATCCTGAATTAGTCGGGTGTACGTAGCTACTGTATGTGAGATGGAAAGTTAAGAAAACAATTCTTTCTTATATCAAGTCTGGTCTAGAGGTGGGGCTACCAGCTTCACTCCGTGTGAAAAGAGACTGATGCACGGAACATCTGCAAAATTGCAAGATATACTGTACGTGCACCCATATACATAATTTTCACTAATTTTTTTTTTTACCTAAGTTTGTCAATTGTCCAAGTGTATCTCATTTTTTAATTTTTACTGGTTGCCCTTCATTGGTCTTATTTAACAGTAGGACACGGTTCTTTGCGTAAAACTTTTCAGTGAGCTCCGGTTCTGTTTTGTTTTTTACTTTAACGTTCTTTCAAAATATTCCTGTTTTGCCGTGTGACAAATCGTTCAATATACGGGTGCGGCAAAAATAACGCCCTTTTTAGTTTATTCTCTTTTATTGAAGGAAATAAATCAATTACAGCATTTTAAGATAAATAATAAAGGTTTTTAAGAAAAATACAGCATTTTAAGAAAAATAATAAGTACTTTCTCAGTAAAAACTAAAAAATAACTGGAATTTAATTAATTTTGTGGTTGGCTCAATACACCTTAAAAAAATGATACAATTATTAAAAGGGCGTTACTTTTGCCGCACCCGATACTAAATAATATATATACGGGGGGTTTGTGGTAAGCACGCACGTATAAGGTCACTCTTTAGTCCCGGTTAGAGGGTTTTAAATCTAATACAGTGAGTCTAACCTGTTTTTCACCTTTTTTCGGCCTCCCAAGCCTCGTCACTTTAACCACCACAATCACTTTTAAGTTTTCTCGAACTATTTTTATAACTAAAAGTTCGCACTGTTCGTCCTGTGTGGCAGGTGGAAGTCCGTGGCCACCGATGACGCATACGTCCCGGTGTTTTTCCTATAGCAAGTGCTCACTTCTTTCCTCCTGCTCCACAAACTTCTGTTCGAACGATTAAGTCTATTCACTTTATTTTCTAGGTCCTAATTTTCTCTTTTTCGTATACAATCCCAACCAATACCGACTGCGTTTTTATCAGGACAATCCCAATTCTTTACTTTGGTTTGCTACTGTTACCTCGTCTTCGATTCCGAGGGTCGGTATGTTGTCGTTTGAGTTTGTTGATGAGAGAAAAGATTTCTCTCTGCTTCTCTGATTTGTATGACCGTGACTTGACGCCGTGGCAGGGTTGCCTGTATTTCGTTGTTTCTTTGATCCGGTCATATCTTATTAAACTAATAATTTAATTGTAGAATCAAATAATAAAATTAAATGGCCACAACCCGTCGACTGAATCCGGAAACTGGTTGTGTTTATGAGTACACTCGTTTTCAGATTTATTTTATTTTGTCACCTATACACAGATGGTTCGGATTTTACAGCATTCATACTTATTTCTCAGGTAAAATGGACGCAGCGAAAGCGTGTCCGAACGCTATGAAGGCCGGGACAATTGCAGGATGTCGATTCAGTGGTTGCCTCGTTTTGAACCAAGTCGATTCAAATGCAAATGTACTCATTATGGCGCGACGGGTGGGTCGCGTGAGCTGTCGGGGATGAATCGAACAAATAAAACTTAGTACTTCGGTACATAACTGCAATGTCGGCAGAGGGCATAAGTTTAGTGGGGACTTAACCATAATTTTATTTCAGACATTTATTCATTATATTTTTAGGTAATCCATTTTTTATTTTCTATATTTTACAAGCAGAGCCTTCGGCTCCCTGCCCTACGGGCGGGGCTTGTGCTTCACAAACTCGCCTGCGGCGAGGGCACGTTAGGGTTACGTTACCCCTTTGGGGGGAGTTCATTCTCCCTCTCCCCCCAAAACTCCCTCCCCCCTTTATGCAACTTAGGGGGATAACCCCCATTCCCCTTGTGGCATAAAATGGTTGAAACATTTTGGTCCATTTTCTTTTATTTAAACAGGAAATGGAAGGAATTGTAGAGGTTTTTTAACCCTTTCATACCCAAATTAAGTAAGTCGAAAAGTAAAAAAAAATAATTGGGATATAAAAATCGTTTAATTGGACCCAAAATAACTGAAAAATATATTTTACAAAGTTTTATTGTTCATAATTAATAAAATAGGAAATGTGTTAAATTTCACACATTGGGAACTGGAAGGTCTAAAATTGCTTCCAAAGTTAACGATGAAAATTTCACACACGGGGCATTAAAGGGTTAAATGTTTTAAAGATAATGTATTTACGTATCTATTTTCTTTACATTTTTAACTCGGTGTTGTGTTGTGAAGCTGAACTACTTTCTCTGTACAGAAACCCTAATTTAGTATGGTATTTGCTTAAAACGCTAAATGACAAAGTGTAAAGTCTTTTGGCTTGCACTTTAACTTCACTTTTTTTGTCACTTGTTGAAGCTATTTAGTTATTTACTTAATTTATTTGCTTAGTCTTAAATTCTATTTTAGATGATTGGAAATGCTGGATATTTAAACAAGCAACTGCAGTCGGAAGTGTCCCAGCAGTTTGAAGCACAAAGAGCAGTGATGCAAAGCCGCTTTCAAGAACTACGGAATTTAGTTGTGCAGTATTGTACAAAAGAGTCTGGCCCAAAGTTCCCTCTTAGTAATTCACCAGTTTTTCCCACGACTGTCAGGCCACCTTCACCACCCGTGTTTCCAACGTTTGCATCGAGCTCTTCCACCATTCGTTCAAAGAGGTTGGTTTGAATTTCCTTATTTAAATTTAAGCGATACTATGAATGGTTAAGAGTTTTCATTTGCTGTTCTGTACTTCATGTTTATAAGTTCATCGCTATAAAAGAGAGAATGATCAATTAGTAATGCTATACAAGAAGCGAGTTTTAATAATCTTTGTGATTCTAGTTTGTTGATGTGACGCATGAGACATTTCAAACTGAATAATCTTTAATAGTATCGAAGCTCTTTACAAGTGGTTCATGATTGCATTTTTCTTGCTATAACTCTTTAAAGGTCTTCATTGCAGACCGGTGTTCACAAGATCTTCAGGTTTTGTTAGACCTACTCGATGCCTCCCAAAAGATTCTTCTTTATGGCAAGTGCCTAATTTGGCACGAACTATTCCGGTATGTCCCGATGGAATAAGAAGTAACCGTCAGAATGATTATCGAATAAATTATCTTGGGCCTCAAAGCGGCTCCAGTAAAAGAACCTTTCGGAAATCATCTCAAAACACCGTCTTTCGCTCATTTGGAGGAAAATCTGTGACTAAGCGAGATCTGAGTTTTAGGGGCGAAATATTTCAAAATTATTCAATGACTACTTCTGATAACCTTCTGTGAGTCTTCAAACTTGTGTAGGCTATAATTATCAAAGAAGAGTATTTATATAAGTTGGGGAAAGCCTAGTTTTCATTGCGAATATTGTTTAAGTTGTCAAATTTGGTATATTTTGTGGGGTTCATAAACACTGTTCATATATTAAAATAATTTATACGTATATATATATATATTATATAATGATGTCAAAGGAGCTTTATTTTTTCTACACTTCTCGCATAAAGCTTCAACACACACACACACACACACACACATATATATATATATATATATATATATATATATATATATATATATATATATATATATATATATATATATATATATATATATATATATATAATATATATATATATATATATATATATATATAACATATATATATATACAGAGTGGCCACAAAGTCCATTTACAGTGAAATTACAGCATATCTGTATGTTGCCCTTGTTTTTCATGCAAGGGACTTTGTAGCCACCCTGTATATTGTTAGGCGAATAAACGAAGATGACTTTAAATAACAATTAGGCATTATTATTTAAAACCGGCAAATTTGGATTTTAGACATAAATAAATATATATATATATATATATATATGAGAAATTAAAAATCGAATAAAAACCCTAAAAACTAATTTCATAACCAAGATTCAGTATAGTAAAAAAAATATAAATATTACGCCTGAAGTATTTTATACAAATGTTTACTGTTTTATATTTACACGAATGATTGCACGAAGAACTAACTATCTCCTTCTCCTCTTTTGATTTTTTAAATCTGTTTAGCAAATTAAAAAATATCAGTGCTTAAAATTTGACTGCTTTTTAACTAATAATCCTAATTACTATACTTCGTGACGTAATTTCCTACTTAGTAAATTATTATAAAGATGTTTGAAAAGTTAGTTTTACACGTGTGAATACAGTATTTTCTACAAATGTTTTAGATAAGTTTAATTTATAAACAATACCTCTCTTCCAGTGACTATGATTGTTCGGATTACGTAACGGAGGGAGGGGGAGAGAGTGACGTGTTTTCGTTCGGAGATGTTATGGATAAAAACGGAACGCAGAGAGATTTTTACACCAGGTAATTATATTGTATCTAATTATGTCTTATTACAGATTTTTACGAGGGATCACCCGAAGATCAGGGCTCCCAGCCTCAATTACCAAATATCTTCGTTAAAATTAACGAAAATATCGCGACTTAACCTAACTACTCTTCAAGGGCGTACAGTTGACCTAACCCGGCATTTAATTTAATTTATTATTATATTTGGTACCGTAAAGCAAAAAACAAGAATACATGGGGGCCCTGATCTTCGGGTGATCCTTTACAAGTTTAGTAAACAGAATAGAATGGCGTAAAATATTCTATGATTAACGTATAATGAGTAACTAGATTTAAATTATGAATTTTGAGGAGTCAAATGATGTATCTTTGTACAAAAATAGGAACACTGTAAGTAAATGCATTTACTTATTTTAAAGGTACTGCGATCAAGAAACGGATGGAGGAGGATGGACAGTGATACAACGTCGGGGAATATTTGGCAGACCATATGAAAATTTCACAAGGCCTTGGAAAGATTACAAAAATGGATTTGGTAGTCTTGAAAGAGAGTTTTGGTGGGGAAATGACTTCATTTATAGGTAAATTAACTTTCCTTTTTCATTTCATAAAAACATTTGGAGCTATTGAAGAATATGGACCTCAGCCTTCTTTAGTTAGCTTTATAAGGCTAACTAACGAAAATATCATGACCTAACCTAACCAATCGTCAAGGGCGTACAGTTAACCTAACGATTGGTTAGGTTAGGTCGTGATATTTTCGTTAGTTAGCCTTATAAGCCTAACTAAAGAAGGCTGGGGTCCCTATTCTTCAATAGCTCCCATATTCCATACAAATGAGCTGCTTAAAGAGAGTATGGAAGCTGTAGCAACATTTTACACTATTTGAAGTGTTTTGTTAATAGAATTCTAAATTTCCAGTCCTGAAACTGCTTTGTCCCGTGTGAACAATATCACTAAATTTGTTGCCTCAATACAACCGTCGATGTGAAGAAAAGGCGGAGGCCATTTCCTCACGAGTGTAACGCACTTCCATATTAGCCACTGCGTGTTATTCTACCTGCAACAAAAAAAAAAAAGGTTCCAAAACAAGACCCCAATTTGAACATTTGTTTTAGTTCTAATGTATTATTTTTGTAAATTTAATTTAAAATCAATTTTCCTATGAGACTGGACTTATGGGACACCCTGTATATATTTTTTAGGCCAAAATTTTGAGATTTATTCCAATTTTTACAATAAAGAATAAACAAATAAATAGAAATAATGGAAAATAAAATAAAACTGCATTTGATTAATTTCTGTCATTGCAAATGAAAATGGAGATAATCTTAAAAATAATATAAAAATGAAAGAAGTGGTAAAGATCATATGAAGCGCATAGAATAGAAAGGGCGTACGCCCGAAAATCAAGTTATTACTCGTTAACGTTATTACGCGTTAGTATGCGTTATTACTCGTTAACGACTGAACGAGTTTAATGGTTTTGGTCTCAAGCTGTGTGGGAGCGCGTCACACCCACGGAATACAACGTGCTGATTGGTTACTGCGCAAAACGGGAAACTGGGGGATACGCCCGTGCTATTCTAATGGCCTCATATGATCGTAATACCAAAAATAATTTCTATTATTACAAATGAAAAGTGAGATAGTCTTAAAATAAAAGAAATAAAGATAATGCGCCACATTATATATTTGGTGAAATTTAATTAATGGAAACTTTCAAAATATAATTTGTATAGTTTACGATTGTACCGATCTAATACTGAATTTTACATTTGCTATATATGAGGCCCCTCCCAGGAAGAAGTGGCTAAGCGACAAAAGTTTTAAAAAAACCGTCAGAAAACAACTTATAAAGTTGTACCAAATTTGAAAGTGGAATAACTTTTGAACTTTTGAAACTATTTCGTCGAAATAGCTTCAAAAGGTCAAAAGTTATTCCACTTTCAAATTTGGTATATCTCCATATTAGTCAACTAGAAGGGATTCAAAGAAACTTCACAGCCAAGATCAATGGACGCAAAGAACTAAATTACTGGGAAAGGTTACGTGAATTAAATTTATATTCGCTGAAAAGAAGAAGAGAGAGGTACATCATTATTTACACTTGGAAAATAATGGAGGAACTAGTCCTTAATCTTACATTGAACTCTATAACCACTTAAACGACAGTGAAAAGTTGGAAAGGAAGAATGTGTCGTGTTCCCAAGGTAAAGGCTGGACAGGGAACATCCTCAACCCTGAAAGAAAATAGTTTTGTTGTGAGAGAACCAAGACTGTTCAACCAGCTGCCCGAGGAACTAAGGAACACGAGTGGTGTAGCGGACGATATCTTCAAAAGAAGACTAGATGCCTGGCTTAGAACAATTCCAGATGAGCCGGGAGTACCTGGCTATGTGAGGTGAAGAGCGCGAGAAACCAACTCTTTGCTTCACCAGACCAACTCAAGAGGAGAGGCAACAAACCTGACCTTGAAATGAGGAATCATTGCACGGAACATTTGAAAGGTTAAAAAGTTGTCTTGCATGCAAATTTGGTGTTAGTCGATTGAGGGGAACTCTGTACAGTGATGAATCAAAAGAATACGCTCCGTGAATATATATATATATAGATATATATGTATGTATGTATGTATATATGATATATATATGGAAAGGAAGAGAGAGAGATACACCATTATTTACACTTGGAAAATAATGGAGAACCTAGTCCCGAATCTTACTCTGAACCCTGTAACTCCCCAAACAATAGTGGAAAGTAGAAAAGGAAGACTGTGTCGTGTTCCCAAATTAAAGGCTAGACAGGGAACATCCTTAACCCTGAAAGAAAATAGGTTTGTTGTGAGAGGACCAAAACTGTCCTCATTAGAAAGACCTAAGGAACACGAGTGGTGTTGCAGTGGACATCTTCAAAAGAAGATTAGACGCTTGGCTCAGAACAATCCCCGATGAGCCGGGCGTACCTGGCTATGTGAGGTGGAAAGTATAAGAAACCAACTCACTACTTCATCAGGCCAACTCGAGAGGAGGGGCGACAAGCTTGACCTTCGTGAAATGAGGAATCATCGCACGGAACATTTGAAAGGAAAGGTTGAAAGGTATATATATACTAGAACGCCTGCTGCGCTTTGCGCAGCAAAAAAAGAAACCGAAAGAACCTACGAGAGGGGTGTGTGCACTGTGCAGATTACCCTAGCCGTTTAGGCGTGTATTAAAGAACATAGAACAGACAGAGAGATAGATAGACATCATCATCATATATACATGGCTTTTTTCTTTCGGAACGGGCCGGAACGGCGTTCCGGTACCTTTATTAAAAGGAAGGAGGCTTTTTTGAATTGGGATGGTCATGGGGGCAGGATGGAGTAACAAATGGCAAAGGTTATAAGAAATTTATAGCAGTTTCGGAGCCTTTATAATATATATATATATATATATATATATTATAATATATATATATATATATATACATATATATATATATATATATATATATATATATATAAGCTAAATGAGTAAATCAAAGTATCACAGTTCCAATATGTACATAAAAAGAACTTATTAATCTATTATATTGCTAGAATTTTGAAGTAGTGAAAGCCGAAATAAACCAACATTTTCAGAATCTTTTAGTAAAATGGTTTCGAAAGATAAGTTTTACCTTAAAACATTCTTCTCTATCCAGACTGTCGAACCAAGAAGACTTAACTATCAGATTTGATTTATGGGACTTCGATGGTAATTACGTCTTTGCTGAATACAGTTCCTTCAAGTAAGAGAAATGTCCTTGTTTAAAAGCCCTTATGTTTAGATATTGTTTATCCTTTTACGTGTATAGTATTTTAGTAATGTTATCGCAAAAAACAAAAAAATGTACAAAAAGTTTTTAGATCTCGAGCTTTTATTTCACAGAATTGGTGCAGAAGAGGAGAATTATCTGTTAAGTGTCACGGGTTACAGAGGAAATGCATCAGACAGTTTTTCCGCTCATAATGGTTATTCCTTTTCAACTTTCGATCGAGACAATGATGAAGCTCCGGAATGTTGTCCCTGTGCTCCTGCTTATGGAGGAGGATGGTGGTTTTACAGGTAATTCAGTGAACTTTTGCAAAAAGTACCTTTCTGAATGTGGAGTGCACGACGCGTAAAACTGGCACGCATTATGATCACAATAGGATATCGTACATTAACACCATTGGGAATAATAATAGTATAACCAACCTGAACTGAGCCTATAGACATTGCATTAACGAGGAAATTTATCGATACTTTAATAACCTAACTTAACCTAACCTAATTTATGCTAAACTAATCTAACTTAATTTAATGTCTAAAGGAGTTGTCGATAAAATGTCGTTAATACCCTTTTAGTATGGTCGAAAAGGCGACCATAAAATTTACGGAATTTTAGTCCTTATGGTGAAAGGTAATAAAAGTAAAAAATATGATAATTAAAACCCACTCTGTATCCACCCGAAAAGGATGCCAGTGGGCATCGAAACTGTTGTGGAAATAAACTCTGTCTATTAGAGTGGGTTTTAATTATCATATTTTGACCTTCACGTAGAAAAAAGTGAGGTTTTTTGCATTTAAAGTAAAAAATGTTTTAAATTTGAACATAAATCGGGCATGAAAGAATTAACTACTGTGACATTTACAGCCAGAAGTTCGTGAACACTTTTTATCGTTTATTTCAGTATTATTGTCATTATTATGATAAATGAGAACATATTTATGAAAGTTTTAAACAAACATTCGTGAATAAAAAATGAAATAGCAAGTTCGTTCGAATAGATTACATTACGGCATGAGTATGTGTGTTCGCGTTTGGCCAAATTATAAAACGGTCTTAATATTTTAACAATAATATGAATACTTTGTAGCTTATTGCTTATACATTTTACTGGGTATATATATATATATATATATACAGGGTGTACACAAATTATCTTTATTAGGAAACGAGGTACACATACCGTTTTTGCGCCATTTGTGAGAGAAAGTAATAAAGTTTACGTAACCTCAAACACATTCAACATGGGCACCATTTGTCACACGTAAAATTTCCAAACGGTATTCTACCTCCATTCATGTACGCTGCAACATTTCAACGTCAACTCTCGCAAAGCAGCAGCAATTCTGGTCTTTAAATCGTCGATGTTAGCCACTGGAGTTGTGTACACGCAGTCCTTTACATAACCCCATAGAAAAAAGTCACAGGGTGTTATGTCTGGTGATCTGGCCGGCCAAGAGATGGAGCCCTCACGGTCAATCCACCGATTTGGGAAATGCATGTTAAGGGAATTTCGTAATTTTTGTACACCCTGTACAATAATCTGACAACTACCACGTGCACAGATGGCGCAAAAACGGTATAAGTACCTCGTTTCCTAAAATATGTTTATTTGAGAGACAAGTTGTAAAGATAATTTATTTATTTATATATAACTTTGGATATGCTTCCGCCCGAATGTTCATTCTGACGAAGGTCAAGCTTGTTGACCCACCTTAGACCTACAGTTTAACGTGGAATCCGAACCACGCCCCACCAGCAGCAGCTCAGCGTCTTAACCACTAGGCTATTTATCTACCAACCACTTTCTTTATTGTGTGGAAAGATGAACAGCTGGGTTTTGCTGCGCGCCGCTTACCGTCACCGGGTCTCGATCCCGGGGCCGATGGATTCGTAGTCAACGACGCTAACCACTACAACACCGAGGCGCAATACATATACAGTATATATATATATATATATATATATATATATAAACTGAAATTGTTGGGTACTACCGAGGCGCAATATATATATATATATATGTAAAGAACGACGCTTGTATAGAAGAACGTTCCGCACAAGATGAGGAGGAAGAACGAACAAATGAAAAATGAGGTTACCACCCTGGAATCGAACCCGGGATCTTCCGAGGTCAGATATGCTATCCACTACACCATGGGCCTCGATTAATTAAATGTCGTAATTCTCCTATATACGAGCAGAAACCAATGCCCTGAGGGGGCACCTTCGCATGCCGTACCTATATATACATTTTAACTGCAAACAACACAGTATAATTAATGTAAAGAACGACGCTTGTGTAGAAGAACGTTGTGCGGAACGTTCTTCTACACAAGCGTCGTTCTTTACATTAATTATACTGTGTGTTGTTTGCAGTTAAAATGGTATATATAGGTACGGCATGCGAAGGTGCCCCCTCAGGGCATTGGTGGTTTCTGCTCGTATATAGGAGAATTACGACATTTAATTAATCGAGGCCCATGGTGTAGTGGATAACATATCTGACATCGGGAGATTCCGGGTTCGATTCCCGGGTGGTAACCTCATTTTTCATTTGTTCGTTCTTCCTCCTCATCTTGTGCGGAACGTTCTTCTACACAAGCGTCGTTCTTTACATTAATTATACTGTGGGTTATTTGCAGTTAAAATATATATATATATATATATATATTATATAACCTGAAATTGTTGAGTACTGGCCTACATTTCTTTATTGCATGTTTGTGCTTCCGGTGTATATTTAAAGAGGAATATTTATACTCTTAATAGCTTCACGTTGCTCTTCATTAATATACGGGGTAAAATTCATTAGATTTCGTGCGGGCCGCACCGGCACGTTCTAATGCTACGTGTGACCCGCGGGCCGTGTTTGAGACCCCTGTTTTACTATCATTTATAGCTCACTGACATACACTCGGGAAAATACATAATTATTGAAAACCGCACTTTTTTTAATTTTTATATTGGTGAAATTTGTGGGCTACGTCGCGTCGGGCCACCGATTTTCGTTGCATTAGCGAGATTAAGCGACTTATAAACTTTTAATTAATTGTACGTTGCAGTTGGGTGATTTAATATCTCTGAAGCCAGCTTTTCGGGGACTGGCGGATGTGGTGTATTATATATTTTCGCCTGTCTGTTTGTCTGTCCTTTATGCAAGCGCAAACCGTTTGACCTAAAGCTATCATATTTGGCACGGGAACCTCTTATGGGATGAAGAATGTTAATAAATTAAATAATTAAAATTACTCGGCCCGAAGGCACCAGCACCGCGATTAAACTACAGAAAAGAACGCAGCCGTGAAAATTTTGAGCTTCACATTGTGTCAAGATTTCTGAATCTTAACATTTTCATGACTAATTATTTGGTCAACTATAGAAAAGAACAGTCATGAAAATCTTGAGCTTCACATATAATTATTTTTTAGGACGACTTCAAACCGTTTGACCTAGAGCTACCAAATTTGGCACGGGAACCTCTTATGGGATGAAGAATGTCACCACAGAGTCGGTCAGCCTGTCTGTTTGTCTGTCTGTGCGAATAGTTACAGGAAGTTAATGTGGCAATGTTTTTTTTGCAGTTTTTGAAAATCCCAACTACTTTACCATGCCACCAAAGAAACGGGCAAGTTTGGGCACATCAGCAGCCAGAAAAAATAAAGAAGCCCGGAAGCAGGAAAGCTCACAAGAAAGACAATTTGACCGTGAACGACATGCAACAGCCAGAGCAAGAGAAAACCTCCAAGAAAGACAATCACGTCTTGAAGCTGTCCGAGAAAGTGTAGCAGCTACCAGAGCAAGAGAAACACCCAAAGAAAGACAATCACGCCTTGAAGCTGACTGTGAACCACATGCAACAGCAATGTGAAATTTATTTGAATGCCCGGTTAGGTCATAAGATATCCCCCAAAACCCCCTCACCCCCTTTATGCAACTTGGGGGCTACCCCCTCACCACCTTTATGCAACTTTGGGGCTAACCCCCTCCCCCATTACCCCCCCCCCTCCCCCACTTACCCCCATTACTGCCCGGGATAAATTTCACAAACAGACAGGCTAAACTACAGAAAAGAACGCAGCCGTGAAAATTTTTGAGCTTCACATTGTGTCAAGATTTCTGAATCTGATCAGATATCCCCCAAAACCCCCGTGACCAAATAATTGAACTCCCAATTACTGTCGGTTCATTTATTTGGTCAATAAAACTATAGAAAAGAACACAGTCATGAAAATCTCGAGCTTCACATTTCCGCCCGTAATACAGACAGACAGACAGACAAACAGGCTGACCGACTCTGTGTTGACATTCTTCATCCCATAAGAGGTTCCCGTGCCAAATTTGGTAGCTCTAGGTCATGGGTCGGGGAACTTTTTTGGGTATTACCCAAAAGTCTAATTGAGTAAAATGAAATTACCCCCAGACTTCAAAGTAAACAAAAACAAGCCAATTGCTCTTAAAATTGTTGCATATGGTATACAAAAAATTCAAATTCAAAAAATGTTTATTGGATCCATTATTATGGAGAAATAAAAAAAAAGCCACACATGCTGGCATAAGAATAGCACACAAACAAAATTAGTAAAAAGGATTGAAGAACTGAAGAATTTCATTCAAAACATCTCCACTTCAGGTTTTGGAAAAATGATGCTGTTTCATTTTTGATACAACATCAAAATCAGGACGTAAATTCGTAATAATCTAAAATTTAGAATAACGCCACATTTATGTAACAAACTAAAATAAAAATATGAAAAAAATATCAGCACAAAGTGTCAAGCACTAAAAGCATCTCTTCGTTTCATGATACCATACACATGACTGAGGCTCTGAGGGAAGTGTCTCTCATACCGCACGCATTACCCCCAAAATTTTTAAATTTACCCCATTTGGGGTAATTTACCCCTGTTCCCCGACCACTGCTCTAGGTCAAACGGTTTGCACTTGCATAAAGGACAGACAGACAGACAGACAAACAAACAGACAAAAAGGCGAAAATATATAATACTAGGTGAGGTACCCGGCGTTGCTCGGGTTAATTGAATGCCCGGTTAAGTCAACTGAATGCCCCCCAAAACCCCATCACCCCCCTTTATGCAACTTGGGGGCTAACCCCGTCCCCCATTACCCCCACCCCCACCGTTCCACCATTTACTGCCCGGGATAAATTTCACAAACAGACAGGCTAAACTACAGAAAAGAACGCAGCCGTGAAAATTTTGAGCTTCACATTTCCGCCCGTAATACAGACAGACAGACAGACAGGCTGACCGACTCTGTGTTGATATTCTTCATCCCATAAGAGGTTCCCGTGCCAAATTTGGTAGCTCTAGGTCAAACGGTTTGCGCTTGCATAAAGGACAGACAGACAGAAAGGCGAAAATATATAATAGTATATATATGTATATATATATATAAATATATATATAATTCTATTAAAAAAATTAGAATGTAAAAAGGGTGCAAGTGATTAAGATTTCTTGGAAGGACATTTTTATTAACTTGGTCTATGCAAAACGAAGCTGAAAGGGAATTGTATCCATGATTTTTGTAGGCAATGTCTTTTTGTTTCAAACAAATTGCACAAAATTAGCGCTTACCCTACCTTTTTGTTTTTTTGAACAGAAGTTTTCAAGCCAGTGAGAACTTAACATTTACTTCAAGCTCATGAACCACTTACATTTTCAGTGCAGCTTCACAAATTTGGTCTCACTGGCTCAAAATTTTTATGGATCTGGTATTTTTTTTAAATTTATGGACTGACTTGCTTTTCCTCGTGGTTTGACTAGATGCACAAAATTATTTATTATTTATGGTG
Source organism: Bathynomus jamesi (assembly GCA_023014485.1). Lineage (NCBI taxonomy): Eukaryota > Metazoa > Arthropoda > Malacostraca > Isopoda > Cirolanidae > Bathynomus > Bathynomus jamesi. The sequence continues at coordinate 17,524 of JAJOZX010021643.1, forward strand.
GTCGGTTTTATCACAAACAACACAAATTGTAAAAATAGCTCCGTTGGGCGGAGCTTAGAACTCTCGACGAATAAGCTGCGCCCAGCCTCACGCACGCAGACGGACGGCTTACTCAGCTGAACATTTTGGCCAAATAAATTTAGCTCTGAACATTTTCGTAGTGAACAAATTTGTTCGATGTCTACATCAAATTATTCGCGACGACGATATAAAGTGCTTGTGGTGTAGTTGTGAAAAAAGTTATATCGTTCAGAAGAGCTCTCCGCGAAGTGCTAGTCGCAGGCACGTCGCAAGGTCTATAATCATAGGGGAGGCAATTCATAGATGTAGGGGAGCAGGATAATCTGTTTACAGGCTTCGAATCAGATTTACCAAATTTTATTAAGAAAAGTATATTTTACTTCCTTTTTTAATTACGTAGGTAAATTTTTGTATAAACTTACAATACTTAAATGTTTGTATAATCTTTTGCATTTAAAAAATCGAAAAAATTAATTTCGTCTTTCTGTTAAAAATACCCAAAGAAAATATTCATACCTAAACAATTTATGTAATACTGTTGGCGGTACGCGGGTACCAATGGCTTTGGAAATATATACCGCCACGAGGTTGCAGCACCAATGCGGCGCCAGATTCAAAATAATGTTTGTCAACTTCTTGTGAGACCGTATTTTCCCTCAACGTTAGGTACAAGTGTAGATTGATATTCAAGCGGGGAGAAAGAGAGAGAGAGAGAATAAATTTGAATTAGACGAATTGTAAACCACAACCATAAACCATTCAGCTTTAGTTTTGATGACGGTTATTTGACTTGGGGGTCAGTAAATGAACTTGGGGGGAGGGGCAGTGCCCCGCATTGCACCCCTCCCCCGTGACGACGGGCCTGGCTAGTCTGGGTCAAAAAAGATTTGTCCACCGTGCGTGGACGATATGTGTGTGAAAAATGTGTATGAATTGGTTCCCAATTAACCCACCTCTAATATCTCCAGTCTAACTGTTGAGTAGGTTAAGTCTAGCCTTGTAGGGGTCAGCCTAGAGATTCCGGAAATGGTCCAGAGCGGACAGAGTAAATTGAGGTCTACAGTAGGATTCCTCACCAAATTAGGTCAGGGTAATTTACTTTAGCCTTTGTTAAGCTATGAGTTGATGCTAGGTCTTAGACCACAATATAGGTCTAATTTAACTGGACCTAGTTTATGTTATGACTAAACTGGGGTTCAGAAATACAATTGTTCACTTACTGAGTGTTATTAGAGTCCTGACTTCCTCCTGGAGTCCCTCTTCTCTTTGCTCAATTTTTGAGAGCGCACTTGCTGGTGGAGATCTTTTATTGTCTTCAAGCCCCTTCGTCCGCCATGCCGTTCTTCCTTCCAGTTCCTCCCTTCTTCCCCCAGCTTTTTCCACCAGCATCCTTTTTTGTTTGTTGGTTGATTGGTAACGTGTGCGAAAAATGCTCTGTATGAATTGGTCCACAATTAACCCACCCCTTATATCTCCAGTCTAACTATAGAGTAGATCAAGTCTAGCCTAGAGGGGTCAGCCTAGAGATTCCGGAAATGGTCCAGAGCGGGCAGATAAATTGAGGTCCACAGTAGGATTCCTCACCAAATTAGGTTAGGGCAATCTACCTTCACCTTTGTTAAGCTATGAGTTGATGCTGGGTCTTAGGCCACAATGTAGGCCTAAGTTGTCTGACCCAGCTTAATTTAATGAATCTATGTAAACCTGGGTTAAAAACACAATTAGTCACTTACTGCTAGTTATTAGAGAGAGTCTTTTCTCCTTCCTGTTTAATTGTCGAGAGCGTACTTGCTGGTGGGGATCTTTCTTCGGTGTCTGTTCTCGTCCCTTCTCCAGTTGCGTCCTCTCGCCCCGTTCCTCGTTTTCGTTCTCCTTTGTTCTCCTTTTCGCAGGGCTTTTTCCACCAGCGTTGTGTTGGTTTTTTCCTCGGTTGGTTGAGCGGTAATGTATATCTATTACCGAGCACGCTCTTGTCACACAGTATATAAATACTAGTGTGGAGAATAACTCTGGTGAGCAACCAATTGGTTTCATCCACCCAGTTATTGACATAAAAGGAATTTAATAATTGTTAGATTAACTACCTACCTACTCAGTGAACCATTTTCGTTACCTCCCAACTACCCACTCATCAGTTTTCCATATACTGGGGGCCCCGGGAGATAAAAATTTTGGTGTCATTGTCACCAATTTTTATGTCTGAGTGTAGACTAGCTAACTATTTGACTGTAAATGCCTGTTAATGTGATTAACAGTGCCTATCCTCACCTTCTCATGGAGAAGGTGTAGCATTTAATTAGAAGAGAAATATACATCCATAGGATGAAACTGTCTATGGTCTTTACCATAAGAAAAGAAAAAATGAAAGTTAGAAGATAAAATTACAATTCCCCAGCATCTATTTTTTGTTGTAAAAATAGTCGCGCCTTTAATGCTGTTTGTCGCTGAGGTCTTGTGTCTGTCAATGTTGTAGTAGGATGCGTTACCACTCCTACTGTCAAAGGAATAGTTACTGGAAGTTCAGTGTCTCCAGTTGTTACTGTCAGTGGAGAAGGTTCTCCAAAGTCCATTGTTTTGGGTCCAGACTCTAAAGGGTACAAAAGAGAAATCTCTCTGTTGTGTCACCCGTTGAAGTCCTTAATTTGACCACTCTTGTTACCCCGTCTGCCCCTGGTCTGAGTTCTGAAACTCTAGCCAGAGGCCAGTATTGTCTTGGAGTACTGTCATGCATGAGAACAAGGTCCCCTACCTTAATTGTGTCAGACCAATCCTTCTTAGTCATTTTTTATGTCTCTCCCTTAGACCCATCAAGTACTCAGTTTTCCACTGTTTAATGAAATGAGCTTTAACTCTAGTTAAATGTTGTAACTTAGGCTGGAGCTCATCATGTCGTTGAGTCCAGTTTGGGTCTTCTGAAGAGTCTATATTGTAGTCCGGCAGGAGACTAACTTGTTCTCCCGAATCAAATGATTTGGAGTTAATGGTTCCGGGTCATTAATGTTGTCACTCACATAAGTGAGTGGTCTATTGTTAATGATGTTCTCAATCTCAGCCAGGAGAGTGACAACCCAAATAAGTGTATCTGTTTTTTGCCAATTGCTTTCTTCAAGCAATTCTTTACTGTTTGTATATTCCTCTCCCAGATAGAACCATACCAAGGAGAGGCAACCGGAATATACTTCCACTTTATGTTTGAATTTTGTATATATAATTGTGTGAGTTCATCGCTTAACAAGTCGTGGATGACTTGTTCACCAGCCTTGAAATATGTAGCATTGTCAGTCCAAACTGTCTTTGGTACTGAATGTCGTGCACAGAATCTCTTAAAGACAGCAACAAAAGATTCTGCTGTAAGGTCCTCCACAACATCCAAATAAACAGCTCGTGAGGCAGCACATGTAAACAGTACAATGTACATTTTTGTTCAGTGTCAACCACCCCTACAGTCAATGCTCCTGTATAGTCAATGCCTACAGTCTCAAAGGGTCTGTTGAGAGTAACTCTCCTCTGGCAAAGCAGGAGGATTTGGTTTCCTATAGGGCCTAGCATGAATACGCCTACATGTGACACACTCACTCAGGACTGTTTTAACAGTGATCCTTCCCTTGGGTATCCAATAAGTTTTTCTTAATGTAGTTAGTGTCTGTGGTACCCCCATATGATATACATCATTGTGTGTTTTTCTGATGATTAATGTTGTCAAATAGCTAAATCTAGGTAAAAGGATTGGATGTTTGCTTTTGTATGACAGTTTTGATTTGTCTAATCTGCCTTTACACCTTAGAAGGCCTTCCTCATCTCTGAACAAGTTTAGATCCACAACTACTGATGGTACAGGTTCTTTTGTTTGTTTCCCATTAGTTAAGAATTCTAACTCTTTATTGTACTCTTTTTGTTGTGCATGGCCTATCCAGTATTTGGTTGCAACTTCTGTATAATTATGATTGTTTTATTTAGCTGTTTGTTAATTGTAGTTAAGCAGTTGTGAGCAAACCTCAAACAGTAGGCTGTGACCCTGACAAGTTTACTGAAATCAGAATACTGCTCATAATTAGGATTGGTTCAACCTTTTCATTTGAAAAGATTAAATTTAATGTCAAGTTAACTTGTTCCACAGGCCATTGGTCTGTATTACAGAGCCACTTAGGTCCCATAAACCAAGTTTTGTTTGACTTCAACAACTTGTAGGATAAACCTCTGGTCAGAAAGTCTGCTGGATTTGTTTAGTTGGAACATAGTGAAAGTTTACTTGTAGGCTTTCATTAGCTTCAGCTATTTCTTTTAGCCTATTTCTTACAAAGATATTCTTACTATTAATGCTATCATTCCGTATCCAGGCAAGACAAATCTGACTGTCAAGCCAGATGTGGATATGAGTTATGTTCACATCATGGTAAGCATCCTTAAGCAATGAAATGGTTTTAATGGCTAATGCAGCAGCCAATAGTTCCAATTGAGGTATGGTTCGGGTAGGTTTGAGAGGTGCAACTTTCCCTTTTGCATAAATTAGATGACTTTCTGTAGGGCTTACAAGATACGCACAGCACCCATAAGCTTGTGTGCTTGCATCAGCAAACACATGAAGTCTCTGGGGCTTATCCCTAAACCCACAGCACCTTTGAATTTTAATGTTCTGCACTTTTGTTAAATCAGCAGCTAACTTCTTCCAAGATTTTTGATTTTCATTTGTTATTGGATCATCCCACCCAACATTTGTCCTCCAAATTTCTTGGAGGAGAATCTTTGATTTTATTGTTGAAGGCAGGAATAGACCCATGGGATCAAAAATTTTGGAAGCCTCTGATAATATTTGTCTTTTAGTATTTGCTTCCTCATCAAGTTTAAAACCTTTAGTACAGATTGAATCATGACTGTTAGAAGTTGCATCCAAATACCAGTTCATACCTAAAGTTTTAACTCTGTCTGATGGCTCAGTAAGACCATTATTATCCTTTAAAATCTTTTTGTTTAAATCCTCATCATTTGAAATCCACTCTCTAAGTTCAAAGTTACCTTGTTGCATAATGTTTTGAGAGTGTTCATAGACTTCAGATAATTCAGATTTTGTTGTTGTTGAGCCTATTAGATTGTCTACGTAAAAATGTTCCTTAAGGAAGTTCAATGTTAAAGAGTTATAAACTGGTTTAAATGATGTCCAATTGTCAATGCTAATAGGCTAGGTGAGCAATTGGCTCCAACAACACAACATTAAATCTATAGGTTATGAACCCTTTATTCAAATCAAATGGATCCTTGAACCATAAGAACCTAAGTTGGTTCTTATCATATTCATTTTTAAGATTTATTCTCAAAAATGCCTTTGAAATGTCACTTTGTACGGCATATTTATCTAACCTGAACCTCAGTAAGATTTCACAAGGTCAGAAATGAGATTAGGACCCTCAATCAGGCAATCATTCAAACTGTGTTTATCACTGTCTTTGAGGCTACAGTTATATACTACTCTGAGTTTTGTTGTTGGGCATCTTGTCGATAGACCCCCCTGTGGGTTAAATAATGACAACCATCTTTTTTAAAAGGGTTATTGTTACTTCTTCAATGAAGCCTTTCTGTAGCTGTTCTTTGAAGACTCATTATATGTTTTTATATTATTATCTTGTTTGAGTTTTTTCATTACTTTATATAAATGTCCTTTAGCTACTTTGAGATTATCTCTTAAAGTTGGACAATTTATTTTCCAAGGTAACTCAATAAATAACTTGTCTTTGCACTGAATGGTGTCTTCAAATCTTTCTACCATTAACTGATCTTCTGAAGTTTGATTTGTGTCATGTATACCCACAGATTCTAGCAACCATAAAGTTTGAATTGCCTCATCCAAAGTTTCATTTGATAATGATGAATTAATGTTCTCAGTGAGATAATATTATTCAAAGTGTTGCTATTCTTACAGGTGTTATGTAGGACTGAGTTGAGGCACATAGTATTTGTTGGTCATGAACTATTTTGGTTTAGGTCTAGGTTGTATTTGGATAGATCACCCAAAGGGGCTATCCCTGATGGAGTCTGAATAGCTATACCATTACCTATCTCTACTATGCCCTTATGAATAAGATTAATATAATCTGCCCCCATTAACATTTCAATGTTAGCTACTGTGTTGTTAGTGATATGTCTATCAGCTATTTTGTAGTGTTTTCCCAAATGATTTATGGTTTGTTCTAGTTTGGGTATAACCAGTTTGTTTGTCCTACTTTAGAAATAATAACTGCTTCAATTTTCTCTAATTTATTTTCTAACTGTGTTCCAGGTCAATGTCTTATAGCTATTTTTGTCCGAGTTATCCTTAACAAAGGATGCAATATTGAGGTTTTGTTCATTCGGGTTTGTGTCAAACCCAATTTATTAACTACATTTTGTGAAACAAATGTTTGTTGAGAACAACAGTCTATAAGACATCTCACTGGAGTGGTGTTACCTCACTATTCACTAAGTCAAAGTAATAGTTGGTAAAAGAATCTCTGTTTTTTTGTTACGTTGTTTGAACAAACAGAATGTCCCATGAAAGTGCATTTCTTGATTACCTTTGTTTGGGGGAGGTATCTTTTGAGTTTGAGTACTATTGTTTGGACACTTTGGTGAATCACACATTGATGAGACATGTCGTAAACTTTTACAAAACTTACACTTGAATCTTAACCTAGATTTACAGTCTTTCTTATAATGTCCCTGGCCAGTACACTTTTTACATAGGTTCAACTGTTCACATCTTTAGCTCTTTGGTTAAAGTCTGAATATTTGTCACACCCAGTACTACTGTGTTCATTACTTGCACAAATTTGCAATGTAGTGTGTAAGTTGAGGAAGCAGTTACATTAAAGTCTGTAATGTAGGTGTTCGGTATTATAGTTGGTCACATTTGATTCTACAGTATCAAGTTTTGTCTGTTTGGCTGTAGCTAGTTGGTCTCTGGGAACAGTCTTGGTTTATCCATAGTCTGGGTCTTATTTTGTGTTGGAAAAACTCTCAATTTGTAATTAGTTAGGATATTGGGGAAGTGTTTTCTTATATCTTCAAGATTAGGATAATTTTCTCCCGTCTTAGAATTAAAATATCTTTAACCCTCAAAGGAAGGCACCTAAGAACTATGCCTTGTATAATCCAAGATGAAGCTTTAATATCTATCTCATTGCTAACCAGTTGTCCTATAATAGCTTCTAATTTGTATAAAAATTTTCCATATCACTGTGGTTATCTTTATGGGTGCAAAATCAAAAATTTGTTGAGATAATTCATATACAATCTCATCTTTATTAATGTAATTACGTTTTAAGAGATCAATAGCTACTTCATATGAATTCCCTACGGCTGGTAAATAGGCTATCAGGTTATAGGCTGGGCCTTTAAGGAAACTAGTTAAGTAGCTAAACTTTTCAA
>JAJOZX010021644.1:0-19107 GCA_023014485.1 Bathynomus jamesi
TTCGCCTTTTGCATTTTCCATTTTTCGAGAAATGTTTGATCTTGCTCAAACCTTTCCAAATATCCACAATGGAGAGTAATGAAAGAAAATATAAAGGCTTTCATTGATATCGATTTAAATAAAGATATATTCGATATATGCTAGAACAAGGATTCGAAATGTCCCATAACTCCTAAACTAATTGCTGTAATTTATTAAATATTTTATTTAAGGACATTTATATTAATTTCTATATACTCTGCAAATTCTGCAGAATTCATAGTGTTTGGTGTTTGAGAAAAATTTGAAAAATTTCGAAGGCTTTCGACTGTGCATTTTTCCATTTTTCGAGAAAAGTTTCATCTTGCTCAAACTTTCCAAATATCATCAAAATGGAGAGTAATGGAATAAATATAAAGGCTTTCATTGATATCGATTTAAATGAGATTTTCGAAATTGTAAGAGTAAATATTGAAAAAATCACGTAATTCCTAATCTAACTGCAGTAATATTAAATTTTATATTTTAGACCTTTGTATTAATCCTTTCTTTTCTGCAAAATTTCTGCAGAATTCCAAGTCTTAGGTATTTGAAGAAAAATTGAAAATTTCGAAGGCTTTCGACTGTGCATTTTTCCATTTTACAGAAAAGTTTAATCTTGCTCAAACTTTTCAAATATCATCACAATGGAGAGTAATGGAATAAATATAAAGGCTTTCATTGATATCGATTTTAATAAGAGATTTTCGATATATCGTAGAGTAAAGATTGAAAAAATGACGTAATTCCTAATCTAACTGCAGTAATAATTAAATATTTTATATTTAAGACCTTGTATTAATTCTATCTTGTGCAAAATTTCTGCAGAATTCCAAGTCTTAGGTATTTGAAGAAAAATTGAAAATTTCAAAGGATTTCGAATGTGCATTTTCCCATTATTCGACAAAAATTTAATGTTACTAAACAAACTTTCTAAATATTACGATCGAGAGTAATGCAAGAAATATAAAGGCTTTCATAGATATCGATTTTACATAAAAGAGATATTCGATATATGGTAAATTAAGATTCGAAAAGTCCCATAACTCATAAACTAATTGTTGTAATTATTAAATATTTATATTTAAGACATTCATATTATCCTATCTTCTGTGCAAAAATTTCTGCAGAATTCCGAGTCCTAGGCATTTGAAGAAAAATTGAAAATTTCCAATGCTTTCGACTTTGCATTTTTCCATTTTTCGAGAAATGTTTGATCTTGCTCAAACTTTCCAAATATCATCACAATGGAGAGTAAGAAAGAAATATAAAGGCTTTCATTGATATCGATTTTAAATAAAGATATATTCGATATATGCTAGAACAAGGATTCGAAAATGTCCCATAACTCCTAAACTAATTGCTGTAATTATTAAATATTTTATATTTAAGACATTTATATTAATTCTATATACTCTGCAAAATTTTGCAGAATTCATAGTGTTTGGTTTGAAGAAAAATTGAAAATTTCGAAGGCTTTCGACTGTGCATTTTTCCATTTTTCGAGAAAAGTTTCATCTTGCTCAAACTTTCCAAATATCATCAAAATGGAGAGTAATGGAATAAATATAAAGGCTTTCATTGATATCGATTTTAAATTGAGATTTTCGATATATCGTAGAGTAAATATTGAAAAAATCACGTAATTCCTAATCTAACTGCAGTAATAATTAAAAATTTTATATTTTAGACCTTTGTATTAATCCTTTCTTTTCTGCAAAATTTCTGCAGAATTCCAAGTCTTAGGTATTTGAAGAAAAATTGAAAATTTCGAAGGATTTCGAATGTGCATTTTCCCATTATTCGACAAAAATTTAATGTTACTCAAACTTTCTAAATATCATCACAATCGAGAGTAATGCAAGAAAATAAAGGCTTTCATATATCGATTTTACAGAAAGAGATATTCGATATATGGTAAATTAAGATTCGAAAAAGTCCCATAACTCATAAACTAATTGTTGTAATTATTAAATTTTTATATTTAAGACATTCATATTAATCCTATCTTCTGTGCAAAATTTCTGCAGAATTCCGATCTTAGGCATTTGAAGAAAAATTGAAAATTTCCAAGGCTTTCGACTTTGCATTTTTCCATTTTTCGAGAAATGTTTGATCTTGCTCAAACTTTCCAATATCATCACAATGGAGAGTAATGAAAGAAATATAAAGGCTTTCATTGATATCGATTTTAAATAAAGATATATTCGATATATGCTAGAACAAGGATTCGAAAATGTCCCATAACTCCTAAACTAATTGCTGTAATTATTAAATATTTTATATTTAAGACATTTTATTAATTCTATATACTCTGCAAAATTTCTGCAGAATTCATAGTGTTTGGTGTTTGAAGAAAAATTGAAAATTTCGAAGGCTTTCGACTGTGCATTTTTCCATTTTTCGAGAAAAGTTTCATCTTGCTCAAACTTTCCAAATATCATCAAAATGGAGAGTAATGGAATAAATATAAAGGCTTTCATTGATATCGATTTTAAATTGAGATTTTCGATATATTGTAGAGTAAATATTGAAAAAATCACGTAATTCCTAATCTAACTGCAGTAATAATTAAAATTTTATATTTTAGACCTTTGTATTAATCCTTTCTTTTCTGCAAAATTTCTGCAGAATTCCTACAGTTTGGTATTTCAAGAAAAATTGAAACTTTCCAAGGCTTTCGACTGTGCATTTTCCCATTTTTCGACAAAAATTTAATGTTACTCAAACTTTCCAAATATCATCAAATCGAGAGTAATACAAGAAATATAAATGCTTCCATAGATATCGATTTTAAATAAAGAGATATTCGATATATGGTAAACTAAAGATTCGAAAATGTCCATAACTCCTAAACTATTGTTGTAATTATTAAATATTTTATATTTAAGACCTTCATATTAATCCTATCTTCTGTGCAAAATTTCTGTAGAATTCCGAGTCTTAGGTATTTGAAGAAAAATTGAAAATTTCCAAGGCTTTCGACTTTGCATTTTTCCATTTTTCGAGAAATGTTTGATCTTGCTCAAACTTTCCAAATATCATCACAATGGAGAGTAATGAAAGAAATATAAAGGCTTTCATTGATATCGATTTTAAATAAAGATATATTCGATATATGCTAGAATAAGGATACGAAAATGTCCTATAACTCCTAAACTAATTGTTGTAATTATTAAATATTTTATATTTAAGACATTCATATTGATCCTATCTTCTGTGTAAAATTTCTGCAGAATTCCGAGTCTTAGGTATTTGAAGAAAAATTGAAAATTTTAGAGGCTTTCGACTTTGCATTTTTCTATTTTTCGAGAAATGTTTGATCTTGCTCAAACTTTCCAAATATCATCACAATGTAGAGTAATGAAAGAAATATAAAGGCTTTCATTGATATCGATTTTAAATAAAGAGATATTCGATATATGCTAGAATAAGGATTCGAAAATGTCCCATAACTCCTAAACTAATTGCTGTAATTATTAAATATTTTATATTTAAGACATTTATATTAATCCTATATACTCTGAAAAATTTCTGCAGAATTCATAGTGTTTGGTGTTTGAAGAAAAATTTAAAATTTCGAAGGCTTTCGTCTGTGCATTTTTCCATGTTTCGAGAAAAGTTTCATCTTGCTCAAACTTTCCAAATATCATCACAATGGAGAGTAATGAAAGAAATATAAAGGCTTTCGTTGATATCGATTTTAAATAAAGAGATATTCGATATATGGTAGACTAAGGATTCGAAAATGTCCCACAACTCCTAAACTAATTGCTGTAATTATTAAATATTTTATATTTAAGACATTTATATTAATCCTATATACTCTGCAAAATTTCTGCAGAATTCATAGTGTTTGGTGTTTGAAGAAAAATTGAAAATTTCGAAGGCTTTCGACTGTGCATTTTTCCATTTTACCAGAAAAGTTTGATCTTGCTCAAACTTTTCAAATATCATCACAATGGAGAGTAATGGAATAAATATAAAGGCTTTCATTGATATCGATTTTAAATAAAGAGATTTTCGATATATCGTAGAGTAAAGATTGAAAAAATGACGTAATTCCTAATCTAACTGCAGTAATAATTAAATATTTTATATTTAAGACCTTTATATTAATTCTATCTTGTGCAAAATTTCTGCAGAATTCCAAGTCTTAGGTATTTGAAGAAAAATTGAAAATTTCAAAGGATTTCGAATGTGCATTTTCCCATTATTCGACAAAAATTTAATGTTACTCAAACTTTCTAAATATCATCACGATCGAGAGTAATGCAAGAAATATAAAGGCTTTCATAGATATCGATTTTACATAAAGAGATATTCGATATATGGTAAATTAAGATTCGAAAAAGTCCCATAACTCATAAACTAATTGTTGTAATTATTAAATATTTTATATTTAAGACATTCATATTAATCCTATCTTCTGTGCAAAATTTCTGCAGAATTCCGAGTCCTAGGCATTTGAAGAAAAATTGAAAATTTCCAAGGCTTTCGACTTTGCATTTTTCCATTTTTCGAGAAATGTTTGATCTTGCTCAAACTTTCCAAATATCATCACAATGGAGAGTAATGAAAGAAATATAAAGGCTTTCATTGATATCGATTTTAAATAAAGATATATTCGATATATGCTAGAACAAGGATTCGAAAATGTCCCATAACTCCTAAACTAATTGCTGTAATTATTAAATATTTTATATTTAAGACATTTATATTAATTCTATATACTCTGCAAAATGTCTGCAGAATTCATAGTGTTTGGTGTTTGAAGAAAAATTTAAAATTTAAAAGCCTTTCGACTGTGCATTATTCCATTTTTCGAGAAAAGTTTCATCTTGCTCAAACTTTCCAAATATCATCAAAATGGAGAGTAATGGAATAAATATAAAGGCTTTCATTGATATCGATTTTAAATTGAGATTTTCGATATATCGTAGAGTAAATATTGAAAAAATCACGTAATTCCTAATCTAACTGCAGTAATAATTAAAATTTTATATTTTAGACCTTTGTATTAATCCTTTCTTTTCTGCAAAATTTCTGCAGAATTCCAAGTCTTAGGTATTTGAAGAAAAATTGAAAATTTCGAAGGATTTCGAATGTGCATTTTCCCATTATTCGACAAAAATTTAATGTTACTCAAACTTTCTAAATATCATCACAATCGAGAGTAATGCAAGAAATATAAAGGCTTTTATAGATATCGATTTTACATAAAGAGATATTCGATATATGGTAAATTAAGATTCGAAAAAGTCCCATAACTCATAAACTAATTGTTGTAATTATTAAATATTTTATATTTAAGACATTCATATTAATCCTATCTTCTGTGCAAAATTTCTGCAGAATTCCGAGTCATAGGCATTTGAAGAAAAATTGAAAATTTCCAAGGCTTTCGACTTTGCATTTTTCCATTTTTCGAGAAATGTTTGATCTTGCTCAAACTTTCCAAATATCATCACAATGGAGAGTAATGAAAGAAATATAAAGGCTTTCATTGATATCGATTTTAAATAAAGATATATTCGATATATGCTAGAACAAGGATTCGAAAATGTCCCATAACTCCTAAACTAATTGCTGTAATTATTAAATATTTTATATTTAAGACATTTATATTAATTCTATATACTCTGCAAAATTTCTGCAGAATTCATAGTGTTTGGTGTTTGAAGAAAAAATGAAAATTTCGAAGGCTTTCATTGATATCGATTTTAAATTGAGATTTTCGATATATCGTAGAGTAAATATTGAAAAAATCACGTAATTCCTAATCTAACTGCAGTAATAATTAAAAATTTTATATTTTAGACCTTTGTATTAATCCTTTCTTTTCTGCAAAATTTCTGCAGAATTCCAAGTCTTAGGTATTTGAAGAAAAATTGAAAATTTCGAAGGATTTTAAATAAAGATATATTCGATATATGCTAGAACAAGGATTCGAAAATGTCCCATAACTCCTAAACTAATTGCTGTAATTATTAAATATTTTATATTTAAGAAATTTATATTAATTCTATATACTCTGCAAAATTTCTGCAGAATTCATAGTGTTTGGTGTTTGAAGAAAAAATGAAAATTTCGAAGGCTTTCATTGATATCGATTTTAAATTGAGATTTTCGATATATCGTAGAGTAAATATTGAAAAAAATCACGTAATTCCTAATCTAACTGCAGTAATAATTAAAAATTTTATATTTTAGACCTTTGTATTAATCCTTTCTTTTCTGCAAAATTTCTGCAGAATTCCAAGTCTTAGGTATTTGAAGAAAAATTGAAAATTTCGAAGGATTTCGAATGTGCATTTTCCCATTATTCGACAAAAATTTAATGTTACTCAAACTTTCTAAATATCATCACAATCGAGAGTAATGCAAGAAATATAAAGGCTTTTATAGATATCGATTTTACATAAAGAGATATTCGATATATGGTAAATTAAGATTCGAAAAAGTCCCATAACTCATAAACTAATTGTTGTAATTATTAAATATTTTATATTTAAGACATTCATATTAATCCTATCTTCTGTGCAAAATTTCTGCAGAATTCCGAGTCTTAGGCATTTGAAGAAAAATTGAAAATTTCCAAGGCTTTCGACTTTGCATTTTTCCATTTTTCGAGAAATGTTTGATCTTGCTCAAACTTTCCAAATATCATCACAATGGAGAGTAATGAAAGAAATATAAAGGCTTTCATTGATATCGATTTTAAATAAAGATATATTCGATATATGCTAGAACAAGGATTCGAAAATGTCCCATAACTCCTAAACTAATTGCTGTAATTATTAAATATTTTATATTTAAGACATTTATATTAATTCTATATACTCTGCAAAATTTCTGCAGAATTCATAGTGTTTGGTGTTTGAAGAAAAATTGAAAATTTCGAAGGCTTTCGACTGTGCATTTTTCCATTTTTCGAGAAAAGTTTCATCTTGCTCAAACTTTCCAAATATCATCAAAATGGAGAGTAATGGAATAAATATAAAGGCTTTCATTGATATCGATTTTAAATTGAGATTTTCGATATATTGTAGAGTAAATATTGAAAAAATCACGTAATTCCTAATCTAACTGCAGTAATAATTAAAAATTTTATATTTTAGACCTTTGTATTAATCCTTTCTTTTCTGCAAAATTTCTGCAGAATTCCTACAGTTTGGTATTTCAAGAAAAATTGAAACTTTCCAAGGCTTTCGACTGTGCATTTTCCCATTTTTCGACAAAAATTTAATGTTACTCAAACTTTCCAAATATCATCAAATCGAGAGTAATACAAGAAATATAAATGCTTCCATAGATATCGATTTTAAATAAAGAGATATTCGATATATGGTAAACTAAAGATTCGAAAATGTCCCATAACTCCTAAACTAATTGTTGTAATTATTAAATATTTTATATTTAAGACCTTCATATTAATCCTATCTTCTGTGCAAAATTTCTGTAGAATTCCGAGTCTTAGGTATTTGAAGAAAAATTGAAAATTTCCAAGGCTTTCGACTTTGCATTTTTCCATTTTTCGAGAAATGTTTGATCTTGCTCAAACTTTCCAAATATCATCACAATGGAGAGTAATGAAAGAAATATAAAGGCTTTCATTGATATCGATTTTAAATAAAGATATATTCGATATATGCTAGAATATGGATAAGAAAATGTCCTATAACTCCTAAACTAATTGTTGTAATTATTAAATATTTTATATTTAAGACATTCATATTGATCCTATCTTCTGTGTAAAATTTCTGCAGAATTCCGAGTCTTAGGTATTTGAAGAAAAATTGAAAATTTTAGAGGCTTTCGACTTTGCATTTTTCCATTTTTCGACAAATGTTTGATCTTGCTCAAACTTTCCAAATATCATCACAATGTAGAGTAATGAAAGAAATATAAAGGCTTTCATTGATATCGATTTTAAATAAAGAGATATTCGATATATGCTAGAATAAGGATTCGAAAATGTCCCATAACTCCTAAACTAATTGCTGTAATTATTAAATATTTTATATTTAAGACATTTATATTAATCCTATATACTTTGCAAAATTTCTGCAGAATTCATAGTGTTTGGTGTTTGAAGAAAAATTTAAAATTTCGAAGGCTTTCGTTTGTGCATTTTTCCATTTTTCGAGAAATGTTTGATCTTGCTCAAACTTTCCAAATATCATCACAATGGAGAGTAATGAAAGAAATATAAAGGCTTTCATTGATATCGATTTTAAATAAAGAGATATTCGATATATGGTAAACTAGAGATTCGAAAATGTCCCATAACTCCTAAACTAATTGTTGTAATTATTAAATATTTTATATTTAAGACAATCATATTAATCCTATCTTCTGTGCAAAATTTCTGCAGAATTCCAAGTCTTAGGTATTTGAAGAAAAATTGAAAATTTCCAATGCTTTCGACTTTGCATTTTTCCATTTTTCGAGAAATGTTTGATCTTGCTCAAACTTTCCAAATATCTTCACAATGGAGAGCAGTGAAAGAAATATAAAGGCTTTCATTGATAACGATTTTAAATAAAGATATATTCGATATATGCTAGAACAAGGATTCGAAAATGTCCCATAACTCCTAAACTAATTGCTGTAATTATTAAATATTTTATATTTAAGACATTTATATTAATCCTATATACTCTGAAAAATTTCTGCAGAATTCATAGTGTTTGGTGTTTGAAGAAAAATTTAAAATTTCGAAGGCTTTCGTCTGTGCATTTTTCCATGTTTCGAGAAAAGTTTCATCTTGCTCAAACTTTCCAAATATCATCACAATGGAGAGTAATGAAAGAAATATAAAGGCTTTCGTTGATATCGATTTTAAATAAAGAGATATTCGATATATGGTAGACTAAGGATTCGAAAATGTCCCACAACTCCTAAACTAATTGCTGTAATTTTTAAATATTTTATATTTAAGACATTTATATTAATCCTATATACTCTGCAAAATTTCTGCAGAATTCATAGTGTTTGGTGTTTGAAGAAAAATTGAAAATTTCGAAGGCTTTCGACTGTGCATTTTTCCATTTTTCGAGAAAAGTTTCATCTTGCTCAAACTTTCCAAATATCATCAAAATGGAGAGTAATGGAATAAATATAAAGGCTTTCATTGATATCGATTTTAAATTGAGATTTTCGATATATTGTAGAGTAAATATTGAAAAAATCACGTAATTCCTAATCTAACTGCAGTAATAATTAAAAATTTTATATTTTAGACCTTTGTATTAATCCTTTCTTTTCTGCAAAATTTCTGCAGAATTCCTACAGTTTGGTATTTCCCATTTTTCGACAAAAATTTAATGTTACTCAAACTTTCCAAATATCATCAAATCGAGAGTAATACAAGAAATATAAATGCTTCCATAGATATCGATTTTAAATAAAGAGATATTCGATATATGGTAAACTAAAGATTCGAAAATGTCCCATAACTCCTAAACTAATTGTTGTAATTATTAAATATTTTATATTTAAGACCTTCATATTAATCCTATCTTCTGTGCAAAATTTCTGTAGAATTCCGAGTCTTAGGTATTTGAAGAAAAATTGAAAATTTCCAAGGCTTTCGACTTTGCATTTTTCCATTTTTCGAGAAATGTTTGATCTTGCTCAAACTTTCCAAATATCATCACAATGGAGAGTAATGAAAGAAATATAAAGGCTTTCATTGATATCGATTTTAAATAAAGATATATTCGATATATGCTAGAATAAGGATAAGAAAATGTCCTATAACTCCTAACCTAATTGTTGTAATTATTAAATATTTTATATTTAAGACATTCATATTGATCCTATCTTCTGTGTAAAATTTCTGCAGAATTCCGAGTCTTAGGTATTTGAAGAAAAATTGAAAATTTTAGAGGCTTTCGACTTTGCATTTTTCCATTTTTCGAGAAATGTTTGATCTTGCTCAAACTTTCCAAATATCATCACAATGTAGAGTAATGAAAGAAATATAAAGGCTTTCATTGATATCGATTTTAAATAAAGAGATATTCGATATATGCTAGAATAAGGATTCGAAAATGTCCCATAACTCCTAAACTAATTGCTGTAATTATTAAATATTTTATATTTAAGACATTTATATTAATCCTATATACTTTGCAAAATTTCTGCAGAATTCATAGTGTTTGGTGTTTGAAGAAAAATTTAAAATTTCGAAGGCTTTCGTCTGTGCATTTTTCCATTTTTCGAGAAATGTTTGATCTTGCTCAAACTTTCCAAATATCATCACAATGGAGAGTAATGAAAGAAATATAAAGGCTTTCATTGATATCGATTTTAAATAAAGATATATTCGATATATGCTAGAACAAGGATCCGAAAATGTCCCATAACTCCTAAACTAATTGCTGTAATTATTAAATATTTTATATTTAAGACATTTATATTAATTCTATATACTCTGCAAAATGTCTGCAGAATTCATAGTGTTTGGTGTTTGAAGAAAAATTTAAAATTTCGAAGGCTTTCGACTGTGCATTATTCCATTTTTCGAGAAAAGTTTCATCTTGCTCAAACTTTCCAAATATCATCAAAATGGAGAGTAATGGAATAAATATAAAGGCTTTCATTGATATCGATTTTAAATTGAGATTTTCGATATATCGTAGAGTAAATATTGAAAAAATCACGTAATTCCTAATCTAACTGCAGTAATAATTAAAAATTTTATATTTTAGACCTTTGTATTAATCCTTTCTTTTCTGCAAAATTTCTGCAGAATTCCAAGTCTTAGGTATTTGAAGAAAAATTGAAAATTTCGAAGGATTTCGAATGTGCATTTTCCCATTATTCGACAAAAATTTAATGTTACTCAAACTTTCTAAATATCATCACAATCGAGAGTAATGCAAGAAATATAAAGGCTTTTATAGATATCGATTTTACATAAAGAGATATTCGATATATGGTAAATTAAGATTCGAAAAAGTCCCATAACTCATAAACTAATTGTTGTAATTATTAAATATTTTATATTTAAGACATTCATATTAATCCTATCTTCTTTGCAAAATTTCTGCAGAATTCCGAGTCAAGGCATTTGAAGAAAAATTGAAAATTTCCAAGCTTTCGACTTTGCATTTTTCCATTTTTCGAGAAATGTTTGATCTTGCTCAAACTTTCCAAATATCATCACAATGGAGAGTGAAAAAATATAAAGGCTTTCATTGATATCGATTTTAAATAAAGATATATTCGATATATGCTAGAACAAGGATTCGAAAATGTCCCTAACTCCTAAACTAATTGCTGTAATTATTAAATATTTTATATTTAGACATTTATATTAATTCTATTATACTCTGCAAAATTTCTGCAGAATTCATAGTGTTTGGTGTTTGAAGAAAAATTGAAAATTTCGAAGGCTTTCGACTGTGCATTTTTCCATTTTACCAGAAAAGTTTGATCTTGCTCAAACTTTTCAATATCATCACAATGGAGAGTAATGGAAAATATAAAGGCTTTCATTGATATCGATTTTAAATAAAGAGATTTTCGATATATCGTAGAGTAAAGATTGAAAAAATGACGTAATTCCTAATCTAACTGCAGTAATAATTAAATATTTTATATTTAAGACCTTTATTAATTCTATCTTGTGCAAAATTTCTGCAGAATTCCAAGTCTTAGGTATTTGAAGAAAAATTGAAAATTTCAAAGGATTTCGAATGTGCATTTTCCCATTATTCGACAAAATTTAATGTTACTCAAACTTCTAAATATCATTACGATCGAGAGTAATGCAAGAAATATAAAGGCTTTCATAGATATCGATTTACATAAAGAGATATTCGATATATGGTAAATTAAGATTCGAAAGTCCCATAACTCATAAACTAATTGTTGTAATTATTAAATATTTATATTTAAGACATTCATATTAATCCTATCTTCTGTGCAAAATTTCTGCAGAATTCCGAGTCCTAGGCATTTGAGAAAAATTGAAAATTTCCAAGGCTTTCGACTTTGCATTTTTCCATTTTTCGAGAAGTTTGTTTGAATTGCTCAAACTTTCCAAATATCATCACAATGGAGTAAGAAAGAAATATAAAGGCTTTCATTGATATCGATTTTAAATAAAGATATATTCGATATATGCTAGAACAAGGATTCGAAAATGTCCCATAACTCCTAAACTAATTGCTGTAATTATTAAATATTTTATATTTAAGACATTTATATTAATTCTATATACTCTGCAAAATTTCTGCAGAATTCATAGTGTTTGGTGTTTGAAGAAAAATTGAAAATTTCGAAGGCTTTCGACTGTGCATTTTTCCATTTTTCGAGAAAAGTTTCATCTTGCTCAAACTTTCCAAATATCATCAAAATGGAGAGTAATGGAATAAATATAAAGGCTTTCATTGATATCGATTTTAAATTGAGATTTTCGATATATTGTAGAGTAAATATTGAAAAAATCACGTAATTCCTAATCTAACTGCAGTAATAATTAAAAATTTTATATTTTAGACCTTTGTATTAATCCTTTCTTTTCTGCAAAATTTCTGCAGAATTCCTACATTTTGGTATTTCAAGAAAAATTGAAACTTTCCAAGGCTTTCGACTGTGCATTTTCCCATTTTTCGACAAAAATTTAATGTTACTCAAACTTTCCAAATTTCATCAAATCGAGAGTAATACAAGAAATATAAATGCTTCCATAGATATCGATTTTAAATAAAGAGATATTCGATATATGGTAAACTAAAGATTCGAAAATGTCCCATAACTCCTAAACTAATTGTTGTAATTATTAAATATTTTATATTTAAGACCTTCATATTAATCCTATCTTCTGTGTAAAATTTCTGTAGAATTCCGAGTCTTAGGTATTTGAAGAAAAATTGAAAATTTCCAAGGCTTTCGACTTTGCATTTTTCCATTTTTCGAGAAATGTTTGATCTTGCTCAAACTTTCCAAATATCATCACAATGGAGAGTAATGAAAGAAATATAAAGGCTTTCATTGATATCGATTTTAAATAAAGATATATTCGATATATGCTAGAATAAGGATACGAAAATGTCCTATAACTCCTAAACTAATTGTTGTAATTATTAAATATTTTATATTTAAGACATTCATATTGATCCTATCTTCTGTGTAAAATTTCTGCAGAATTCCGAGTCTTAGGTATTTGAAGAAAAATTGAAAATTTTAGAGGCTTTCGACTTTGCATTTTTCCATTTTTCGAGAAATGTTTGATCTTGCTCAAACTTTCCAAATATCATCACAATGTAGAGTATTGAAAGAAATATAAAGGCTTTCATTGATATCGATTTTAAATAAAGATATATTCGATATATGCTAGAATAAGGATTCGAAAATGTCCCATAACTCCTAAACTAATTGCTGTAATTATTAAATATTTTATATTTAAGACATTTATATTAATCCTATATACTCTGAAAAATTTCTGCAGAATTCATAGTGTTTGGTGTTTGAAGAAAAATTTAAAATTTCGAAGGCTTTCGTCTGTGCATTTTTCCATGTTTCGAGAAAAGTTTCATCTTGCTCAAACTTTCCAAATATCATCACAATGGAGAGTAATGAAAGAAATATAAAGGCTTTCGTTGATATCGATTTTAAATAAAGAGATATTCGATATATGGTAGACTAAGGATTCGAAAATGTCCACAACTCCTAAACTAATTGCTGTAATTATTAAATATTTTATATTTAAGACATTTATATTAATCCTATATACTCTGCAAAATTTCTGCAGAATTCATAGTGTTTGGTGTTTGAAGAAAAATTGAAAATTTCGAAGGCTTTCGACTGTGCATTTTTCCATTTTACCAGAAAAGTTTGATCTTGCTCAAACTTTTCAAATATCATCACAATGGAGAGTAATGGAATAAATATAAAGGCTTTCATTGATATCGATTTTAAATAAAGAGATTTTCGATATATCGTAGAGTAAAGATTGAAAAAATGACGTAATTCCTAATCTAACTGCAGTAATAATTAAATATTTTATATTTAAGACCTTTATATTAATTCTATCTTGTGCAAAATTTCTGCAGAATTCCAGTCTTAGGTATTTGAAGAAAAATTGAAAATTTCGAAGGATTTCGAATGTGCATTTTCCCATTATTCGACAAAAATTTAATGTTACTCAAACTTTCTAAATATCATCACGATCGAGAGTAATGCAAGAAATATAAAGGCTTTCATAGATATCGATTTTACATAAAGAGATATTCGATATATGGTAAATTAAGATTCGAAAAAGTCCCATAACTCATAAACTAATTGTTGTAATTATTAAATATTTTATATTTAAGACATTCATATTAATCCTATCTTCTGTGCAAAATTTCTGCAGAATTCCGAGTCCTAGGCATTTGAAGAAAAATTGAAAATTTCCAAGGCTTTCGACTTTGCATTTTTCCATTTTTCGAGAAATGTTTGATCTTGCTCAAACTTTCCAAATATCATCACAATGGAGAGTAATGAAAGAAATATAAAGGCTTTCATTGATATCGATTTTAAATAAAGATATATTCGATATATGCTAGAACAAGGATTCGAAAATGTCCCATAACTCCTAAACTAATTGCTGTAATTATTAAATATTTTATATTTAAGACATTTATATTAATTCTATATACTCTGCAAAATTTTTGCAGAATTCATAGTGTTTGGTGTTTGAAGAAAAATTGAAAATTTCGAAGGCTTTCACCTGTGCATTTTTCCATTTTTCGAGAAAAGTTTCATCTTGCTCAAACTTTCCAAATATCATCAAAATGGAGAGTAATGGAATAAATATAAAGGCTTTCATTGATATCGATTTTAAATTGAGATTTTCGATATATCGTAGAGTAAATATTGAAAAAATCACGTAATTCCTAATCTAACTGCAGTAATAATTAAAAATTTTATATTTTAGACCTTTGTATTAATCCTTTCTTTTCTGCAAAATTTCTGCAGAATTCCAAGTCTTAGGTATTTGAAGAAAAATTGAAAATTTCGAAGGATTTCGAATGTGCATTTTCCCATTATTCGACAAACATTTAATGTTACTCAAACTTTCTAAATATCATCACAATCGAGAGTAATGCAAGAAATATAAAGGCTTTCATATATATCGATTTTACAGAAAGAGATATTCGATATATGGTAAATTAAGATTCGAAAAAGTCCCATAACTCATAAACTAATTGTTGTAATTATTAAATATTTTATATTTAAGACATTCATATTAATCCTATCTTCTGTGCAAAATTTCTGCAGAATTCCAAGTCTTAGGCATTTGAAGAAAAATTGAAAATTTCCAAGGCTTTCGACTTTGCATTTTTCCATTTTTCGAGAAATGTTTGATCTTGCTCAAACTTTCCAAATATCATCACAATGGAGAGTAATGAAAGAAATATAAAGGCTTTCATTGATATCGATTTAAATAAAGATATTCGATATATGCTAGAACAAGGATTCGAAAATGTCCCATAACTCCTAAACTAATTGCTGTAATTATTAAATATTTTATATTTAAGACATTTATATTAATTCTATATACTCTGCAAAATTTCTGCAGAATTCATAGTGTTTGGTGTTTGAAGAAAAATTGAAAATTTCGAAGGCTTTCGACTGTGCATTTTTCCATTTTTCGAGAAAAGTTTCATCTTGCTCAAACTTTCCAAATATCATCAAAATGGAGAGTAATGGAATAAATATAAAGGCTTTCATTGATATCGATTTTAAATTGAGATTTTCGATATTGTAGAGTAAATATTGAAAAAATCACGTAATTCCTAATCTAACTGCAGTAATAATTAAAAATTTTATATTTTAGACCTTTGTATTAATCCTTTCTTTTCTGCAAAATTTCTGCAGAATTCCTACAGTTTGGTATTTCAAGAAAAATTGAAACTTTCCAAGGCTTTCGACTGTGCATTTTCCCATTTTTCGACAAAAATTTAATGTTACTCAAACTTTCCAAATATCATCAATCGAGAGTAATACAAGAAATATAAATGCTTCCATAGATATCGATTTTAAATAAAGAGATATTCGATATATGGTAAACTAAAGATTCGAAAATGTCCCATAACTCCTAAACTAATTGTTGTAATTATTAAATATTTTATATTTAAGACCTTCATATTAATCCTATCTTCTGTGCAAAATTTCTGTAGAATTCCGAGTCTTAGGTATTTGAAGAAAAATTGAAAATTTCCAAGGCTTTCGACTTTGCATTTTTCCATTTTTCGAGAAATGTTTGATCTTGCTCAAACTTTCCAAATATCATCACAATGGAGAGTAATGAAAGAAATATAAAGGCTTTCATTGATATCGATTTTAAATAAAGATATATTCGATATATGCTAGAATAAGGATAAGAAAATGTCCTATAACTCCTAAACTAATTGTTGTAATTATTAAATATTTTATATTTAAGACATTCATATTGATCCTATCTTCTGTGTAAAATTTCTGCAGAATTCCGAGTCTTAGGTATTTGAAGAAAAATTGAAAATTTTAGAGGCTTTCGACTTTGCATTTTTCCATTTTTCGAGAAATGTTTGATGTTGCTCAAACTTTCCAAATATCATCACAATGTAGAGTAATGAAAGAAATATAAAGGCTTTCATTGATATCGATTTTAAATAAAGGGATATTCGATATATGCTAGAATAAGGATTCGAAAATGTCCCATAACTCCTAAACTAATTGCTGTAATTATTAAATATTTTATATTTAAGACATTTATATTAATCCTATATACTTTGCAAAATTTCTGCAGAATTCATAGTGTTTGGTGTTTGAAGAAAAATTTAAAATTTCGAAGGCTTTCGTTTGTGCATTTTTCCATTTTTCGAGAAATGTTTGATCTTGCTCAAACTTTCCAAATATCATCACAATGGAGAGTAATGAAAGAAATATAAAGGCTTTCATTGATATCGATTTTAAATAAAGAGATATTCGATATATGGTAAACTAGAGATTCGAAAATGTCCCATAACTCCTAAACTAATTGTTGTAATTATTAAATATTTTATATTTAAGACAATCATATTAATCCTATCTTCTGTGCAAAATTTCTGCAGAATTCCAAGTCTTAGGTATTTGAAGAAAAATTGAAAATTTCCAATGCTTTCGACTGCATTTTTCCATTTTTCGAGAAATGTTTGATCTTGCTCAAACTTTCCAAATATCTTCACAATGGAGAGCAGTGAAAGAAATATAAAGGCTTTCATTGATAACGATTTTAAATAAAGATATATTCGATATATGCTAGAACAAGGATTCGAAAATGTCCCATAACTCCTAAACTAATTGCTGTAATTATTAATATTTTATATTTAAGACCTTTATATTAATCCTATATACTCTGAAAAATTTCTGCAGAATTCATAGTGTTTGGTGTTTGAAGAAAAATTTAAAATTTCGAAGGCTTTCGTCTGTGCATTTTTCCATGTTTCGAGAAAAGTTTCATCTTGCTCAAACTTTCCAAATATCATCACAATGGAGAGTAATGAAAGAAATATAAAGGCTTTCGTTGATATCGATTTTAAATAAAGAGATATTCGATATATGGTAGACTAAGGATTCGAAAATGTCCCACAACTCCTAAACTAATTGCTGTAATTATTAAATATTTTATATTTAAGACATTTATATTAATCCTATATACTCTGCAAAATGTCTGCAGAATTCATAGTGTTTGGTGTTTGAAGAAAAATTTAAAATTTCGAAGGCTTTCGACTGTGCATTTTTCCATTTTACCAGAAAAGTTTGATCTTGCTCAAACTTTTCAAATATCATCACAATGGAGAGTAATGGAATAAATATAAAGGCTTTCATTGATATCGATTTTAAATAAAGAGATTTTCGATATATCGTAGAGTAAAGATTGAAAAAATGACGTAATTCCTAATCTAACTGCAGTAATAATTAAATATTTTATATTTAAGACCTTTATATTAATTCTATCTTGTGCAAAATTTCTGCAGAATTCCAAGTCTTAGGTATTTGAAGAAAAAATTGAAAATTTCAAAGGATTTCGAATGTGCATTTTCCCATTATTCGACAAAATTTAATGTTACTCAAACTTTCTAAATATCATCACGATCGAGAGTAATGCAAGAAATATAAAGGCTTTCATAGATATCGATTTTACATAAAGAGATATTCGATATATGGTAAATTAAGATTCGAAAAAGTCCCATAACTCATAAACTAATTGTTGTAATTATTAAATATTTTATATTTAAGACATTCATATTAATCCTATCTTCTGTGCAAAATTTCTGCAGAATTCCGAGTCCTAGGCATTTGAAGAAAAATTGAAAATTTCCAAGGCTTTCGACTTTGCATTTTTCCATTTTTCGAGAAATGTTTGATCTTGCTCAAACTTTCCAAATATCATCACAATGGAGAGTAATGAAAGAAATATAAAGGCTTTCATTGATATCGATTTTAAATAAAGATATATTCGATATATGCTAGAACAAGTTCGAAAATGTCCCATAACTCCTAAACTAATTGCTGTAATTATTAAATATTTTATATTTAAGACATTTATATTAATTCTATATACTCTGCAAAATGTCTGCAATTCATAGTGTTTGGTGTTTGAAGAAAAATTGAAAATTTTCGAAGGCTTTCGACTGTGCATTTTTCCATTTTCGAGAAAAGTTTCATCTTGCTCAACTTTCCAAATATCATCAAAATGGAGAGTAATGGAAAAATAAAGGCTTTCATTGATATCGATTTTAAATTGAGATTTTCGATATATCGTAGAGTAAATATTGAAAAAATCACGTAATTCCTAATCTAACTGCAGTAATAATTAAAAATTTTATATTTTAGACCTTTGTATTAATCCTTTCTTTTCTGCAAAATTTCTGCAGAATTCCTACAGTTTGGTATTTCAAGAAAAATTGAAACTTTCCAAGGCAAGGCTTTCGACTGTGCATTTTCCCATTTTTCGACAAAAATTTAATGTTACTCAAACTTTCCAAATATCATCAAATCGAGAGTAATACAAGAAATATAAATGCTTCCATAGATATCGATTTTAAATAAAGAGATATTCGATAT
>JAJOZX010021645.1:0-13659 GCA_023014485.1 Bathynomus jamesi
CCTTGAGAGGGCACCCTCGCAAATCGTGAATATGTACATTTCACTGCAATGACCACGCAGTATATTAATGTATAGAAACGACGTAAGTATAGAGGAGTGTTCTGCATACGAGGAAGAGAAATAACGAACAAATGAAAAATGACGTGACCGCCCGGGAATCGAACCCAGGATCTTCCGATTGCCGGTCAGATATGCTACCACTACACAACGGACCTCGATCAGTCAGAAGTCGCAATTCTCCTACATAGGGCAGAAACCAATGCCTTGAGAGGGCACCCTCTCCAATCGTGAATATGTACATTTAACTGCAATGACCACGCAGTATATTAATGTATAGAAACGACGTAAGTATAGAGGAGTGTTCTGCACACCAGGAAGAGAAATAACGAACGAATGAAAAATGAGGTGACCGCCCGGGAATCGAACCCAGGATCTTTCGATTGCCGGTCAGATATGCTACCACCACCCGACGGACATCGATCAGTCAGAAGTCGCAATTCTCGTACATAGGGCAGAAACCAATGCATTGAGAGGACACCCTCGCAAATCGTGAATATGTACATTTAACTGCAATGACCACGCAGTATATTAATGAATAGAAAAGACGTAAGTATAGAGGAGTGTTCTGCACACGAGGAAGAGAAATAACGAACAAATGAAAAATGAGGTGACCGCCCGGGAATCGAACCCAGGATCTTCCGATTGCCGGTCAGATATGCTACCACTACACAACGGACCTCGATCAGTCAGAAGTCGCAATTCTCCTACATAGGGCAGAAACCAATGCCTTGAGAGGGCACCCTCGCAAATCGTGAATATGTACATTTAACTGCAATGACCACGCAGTATATTAATGTATAGAAACGACGTAAGTATAGAGGAGTGTTCTGCACACGAGAAAGAGACATAACGAACAAATGAAAAATGAGGTGACCGCCAGGGAATCGAACCCAGGATCTTCCGGTTGCCGGTCAGATATGCTACCACCACCCCACGGACCTCGATCAGTCAGAAGTCGCAATTCTCCTACATAGGGCAGAAACCAATGCCTTGAGAGGGCACCCTCGCCAATCGTGAATATGTACATTTAACTGCAATGACCACGCAGTATATTAATGTATAGAAACGACGTAAGTATAGAGGATGTTCTGCACACGAGGAAGAGAAATAACGAACAAATGAAAAATGAGGTGACCGCCCGGGAATCGAACCCTGGATCTTCCGATTGCCGGTCAGATATGCTACCACTACACAACGGACCTCGATCAGTCAGAAGTCGCAATTCTCCTACATAGGGCAGAAACCAATGCCTTGAGAGGGCACCCTCGCAAATCGTAAATATGTACATTTAACTACAATGACCACGCAGTATATTAATGTATAGAAACGACGTAAGTATAGAGGATTCTGCACACGAGGAAGAGAAATAACGAACAAATGAAAAATGAGGTGACCGCCCGGGAATCGAACCCACGATCTTCCGATTGCCGGTCAGATATGCTACCACTACACCACGGACCTCGATCAGTCAGACGTCGCAATTCTCCTACATAGGGCAGAAACCAATGCCTTGAGAGGGCACCTCCGCAAATCGTGAATATGTACATTTAACTGCAATGACCACGCAGTATATTAATGTATAGAAACGACGTAAGTATAGAGGAGTGTTCTGCACACGAGGAAGAGAAATAACGAACAAATGAAAAATGAGGTGTCCGCCCGGGAATCGAACCCAGGATCTTCCGATTGCCGGTCAGATATGCTACCACTACACCAAGGACCTCGATCAGTCAGAAGTCGCAATTCTCCTACATAGGGCAGAAACCAATGCCTTGAGAGGGCACCCTCGCAAATCGTAAATATGTACCGTACATTTAACTACAATGACCACACAGTATATTAATGTATAGAAACGACGTAAGTATAGAGGAGTGTTCTGCACACGAGGAAGAGAAATAACGAACAAATGAAAAATGAGGTGACCGCCCGGGAATCGAACCCAGGATCTTCCGATTGCCGGTCAGATATGCTACCACTACACCACGGACCTCGATCAGTCAGAAGTCGCAATTCTCCTACATAGGGCAGAAACCAATGCCTTGAGAGGGCACCCTCGCAAATCGTGAATATGTACATTTAACTGCAATGACCACGCAGTATATTAATGTATAGAAACGACGTAAGTATAGAGGAGTGTTCTCCACACGAGTCAGAGAAACAACGAACAAATGAAAAATGAGGTGACCGCACAGGAATCGAACCCAGGAACTTCCGATTGCCGGTCAGATATGCTACCACTACACAACGGACCTCGATCAGTCAGAAGTCGCAATTCTCCTAAATAGGGCAGAAACCAATGCATTGAGAGGGCACCCTCGCAAATCGTGAATATGTACATTTAACTGCAATGACCACGCAGTATATTAATGTATAGAAACGACGTAAGTATAGAGGTGTGTTCTGCAGACGAGGAAGAGAAATAACGAACAAATGAAAAA
This sequence comes from Bathynomus jamesi, assembly GCA_023014485.1. NCBI lineage: Eukaryota > Metazoa > Arthropoda > Malacostraca > Isopoda > Cirolanidae > Bathynomus > Bathynomus jamesi. The sequence continues at coordinate 2,499 of JAJOZX010021645.1, forward strand.
TGAGGTGACCGCCCGGGAATCGAACCCAGGATCTTCCGATTGCCGGTCAGATATGCTACCACTACACAACGGACCTCGATCAGTCAGAAGTCGCAATTCTCCTACATAGGGCAGAAACCAATGCCTTGAGAGGGCACCCTCGCAAATCGTGAATATGTACATTTAACTGCAATGACCACGCAGTATATTAATGTATAGAAACGACGTAAGTATAGAGGAGTGTTCTGCACACGAGGAAGAGACATAACGAACAAATGAAAAATGAGGTGACCGCCAGGGAATCGAACCCAGGTTCTTCCGGTTGCCGGTCAGATATGCTACCACCACCCCACGGACCTCGATCAGTCAGAAGTCGCAATTCTCCTCCATAGGGCAGAAACCAATGCCTTGAGAGGGCACCCTCGCCAATCGTGAATATGTACATTTTAACTGCAATGACCACGCAGTATATTAATGTATAGAAACGACGTAAGTATAGAGGAGTGTTCTGCACACGAGGAAGAGAAATAACGAACGAATGAAAATGAGGTGACCGCCCGGGAATCGAACCCAGGATCTTTCGATTGCCGGTCAGGTATGCTACCACCACCCCACGGACCTCGATCAGTCAGAAGTCGCAATTCTCGTACATAGGGCAGAAACCAATGCCTTGAGAGGGCACCCTCGCAAATCGTGAATATGTACATTTAACTGCAATGACCACGCAGTATATTAATGTATAGAAACGACGTAAGTATAGAGGAGTGTTCTGCACACGAGGAAGAGAAATAACGAACAAATGAAAAATGAGGTGACCGCCCGGGAATCGAACCCATGATCTTCCGATTGCCGGTCAGATATGCTACCACTACACAACGGACCTCGATCAGTCAGAATTCGCAATTCTCCTAGATAGGGCAGAAACCAATGCCTTGAGAGGGCACCCTCGCAAATCGTGAATATGTACATTTACCTGCAATGACCACGCAGTATATTAATGTATAGAAACGACGTAAGTATAGAGGAGTGTTCTGCACACGAGGAAGAGAAATAACGAACAAATGAAAAATGAGGTGACCGCCCGGGAATCGAACCCAGGATCTTCCGATTGCCGGTCAGATATGCTACCACCACCCCACGGACCTCGATCAGTCAGAAGTCGCAATTCTCCTACATAGGGCAGAAACCAATGCCTTGAGAGGGCACCCTCTCCAATTAGTCCAGGCAATCTAGAGCAAAAATAGCTTCAACCTGGGCAAAATTGCTTCAGAAGCTTTCTAAACTGTTTCCAGCTCAGGAACCATTGCAGAATAACATATCCAAAATCCGACAAAATTGGACCCCGGGAACACACCCAAAAATGAAATTCAAAATGGCGGACTGGCAGTTTCCTACGAAATACAATAAATTTTAATTTCGCTTTGTAGAGAGAGTTATGACGTTTTTCTTGATCAGTAAAATGTTTTAAAACACATTTTCGTTTCTAAATTAACCTATATGACACTAAAAATTGTATTAGGCGGCTAGTATTAAACTATGACGTCACGTAATGTAAATAAAATATACTGTATGGAGTGTATGTGAGAATGGACATTGCTACATCTTTATAAACTTATATTATATACAACTCTCTAATTCCTACTTCCCACTATCAAATCTGCGTATTTGTGCTTGTCATTTTCTTTAAAACTGTTATTATGCACTCCTTTTAAATACTGCAACACAGTTTATTAATTTGTGTTTTCTGTTTCAGACTGACTCGGTGTACGGCTGACTCGGTGTGCGTCCGCCTTCAAGAATGCAGACCCCTGAAGAATTGTGCGTAATTTGTAAGGAGAAATTGGACAGCGGACAGGAAGTGGTTCACATCTCGCAAAAAGGAGCAGATGGTATAAATGCATCCAGCCGCAGCCGTGGAAGCGATGTTGTTGCAACAGCTGGAATAAGTGTTCACGTTGTATGTAGGAAAAGGTTTACGGATAAAAGACCATTGAAATAAAGAAGCGACAGACCGCAGCCGAGGCAATACCAAGGAAAAGTGCTCGTTTTCATGAATACGCATTTTCCAGTGCTACTCACTGTTTGTTTTGTGATACCTTTGTGGACTTTTTTTCCAAACACAAACCAAAATCAGAGCATGTCAAAATAAGAACTACAGAGTTCTCCGAAACCATAAAAAGGTGCTGTGAAAGCCGCTGCGATGAATGGTCGTTTAATGTAAAAGGCCGTCTGGAGTATTATCTTCGTGATCTTCCTGCTGCAGATTGTGTCTACCATCACACCTGCAGCGTAAATTTTCGAAGTGGAAAACATTCCTCGCGCATACTCCTCCGACGATCATGATTCGAAGAAAGGGAGACCAATTAATGAAGAGCAACACCAAGCATTCCTTCAGACCTGTGCTTACCTGGAAGAGAATGATGATGAACAACTGTTGATTGGAGACCTAATTTCCAAAATGGAGGAATATCTTCAAGGAAGTCAGAGCTCTGTCTACGAACGCAGGCACATGAAGAGAAAGCTTTTAGAACGTTACGGAGACAAGATCATAATATCAGGTGAAAGTGGGAAGGCAGATGTAGTAACACTACGAGAGACAGCTAATGAAATTCTTATAGATTATCACAAAAAGTCGAAAGAATGTGATATAGATATAGAGCTACAGAAGATTTACCTAGTAGAAGCTGCTGCAAAAATAATCAGAAGTGATATCAAGTCTGTCGACTCGCCTAGAAAAGATGTGTATCCATCTCCAAATGACATCACTGCAGAAAGTGCTCTTGATTACATTCCCAACAGTCTGAAATTGCTATTATCAAAAGCATTTGCGGGACAGGATGCTTCAAGAAAAATAGGTGCAATTGGGCAGAGCATTATGCAAGCAACCCGTCCTAGAGGATTACTATGTCCACTACAGATCGGTTTGTCGGTTCAGCTACACCACAACTTTAGGTCAAGGTACCTTATTGACGTTCTCCATCAGCTGGGTTACTGTTTGTCGTATGCAGAAGTAACAAGATTCGAAAGAAACGCGGCGCGCGCTGGCAAGTGGGTCTGGCTCTTTTACTGTTGATGAAAACACTGCAGTCCTTCTAGCAGCAGATAACGTCGATCATGATGTCTGCACTTTGGATGGGAAGAATACCTTTCATGGAATGGGTATGATTGCCGCAATAACTCCGAAGATCAAGATCCACCCTTCTATTCACAGGCGTAATGTTGGTGACAATGACATTAAGAAGATTGCAACCGTTGACATTAGGGAATATAGACACGCGAGAAGCATGTTGAGGGACATCTCATTCCGCGAACTTCCAGTACCCACTGCCACCATAAGTCGACTTAGTCTTCTCTGGCAGATATCTTCAGCAGAAAGATCAGGTCCAAGTTGGTCCGGAACAATGCAGGCAATTCACGGTGGATCAAGTGTCTCACATCCAGGTGTGGCGTCGATCACGTTCCTTCCCATCATAGATATGTCGCCAACTGACATGACCTGCATATTTTCGACATTACTATATTTGAGCAAGATAGCACGCGATCAAAAAGTCCCATGCATTATTACCTTTGATCAGCCTTTGTTCTGGAAAGCTTCCCAAATCATCAATGAACAGAGAGACCTGCAGGACATTGTTTTAATGCTGGGATCATTTCACACACTGATGAATCTTTTGGGAGCAGTCGGTACTCTTATGAATGGTTCAGGATTGTCTGAAGTACTTCAAGAAATATACGGAGTCATATGATAGTAGATGCAGCTCTTAGTACCTTACTAGTCGCAGACGTTTTCCCTCGTAATGAAGATGGAACTCCTCATGACCTCCATAAGGAAGCTTGTGACCTGCTCGACGATGTTATGACCGCCAAACAATCAGTTGAGGATGTGGAATCTTCGAATGCATTGTCTCAGATTGCTACCACTTTGGATGCGAAGAAAACTGACCTACAATCTACTTCGCAAACAAGTCAACTCTGGTTGGAATATCAGCGAATGATCAACATTGCACGTTCCTTGATAACAGCAGACAGAACCGGCTCGTGGGATTTGCACTTGCAAGCTATGCTGGAGACCATCCCCATAATTGCAGCAGCCTGACATCACAATTACCTGAAATCGATATACCTGTACCTGCAGAAAATGTTAAGTTTGCCTTCTGAAAATCCAGCCGTTAACAAAATGTTCCAGGAAGGTAAGTTTGTGGTAAGAAGAAGCGACAGATTATGGGCCGGACTCGGCACAGACCTGGTGATAGAACAAGTACTAATGCGTTCCCTGAAAAGCAGAGGCGGACTGACACGCGGAAGTGGATTTACAGACATCCAAAGGACAACGTGGCTCTTTTCTATGCCTCTGTGTTCCACTTATAACTTAGCAATGCAGGAATACACCAGAGTTTTGTTGGAAAGTAGTGAACAGCACAAGGAAATGAGGGGAAGTAGACAAATCAGGGACAGTAATGACATGAAGAAAGTACTTGAACGTCTGGAATCCTTATCCCCATTCCATTCTACCTCGGGTCTCTGCAACATTGTAACAGGGCTAACTGCTGATCCTGGAGTTAACGTTCATCAATTGCATTCAATCGGTACGAACATTGTCGTAAAAATGATTGGGAAACAAGCCTTTACATATTCTGCCAAAAGATCTGACAAAGTGAAAACACTAGGATCTGCTTCTGCCGTTGTGATCACTGATGCTTCAGATATAGAAGTAGATCCTGCACTACTGTTTCAGAGAATGATGACTGTTGCCACTGGCGGAGACATGAATCTTGAAGATGTCATGTGTTACGAACTGTGTGCATATCCTCCTGCATTGTTCGAATCACGAAGTATCTTGAGGAAACCCGATAAGTCTCAGCTAGCTCATGCAATAATCAAATACACTGACACTTTACGCATGGAAGAAGTTCAAGAAATTCAGTGCACAGACCAGTACGTATTGGATGGTGGATCTCTACTACATCGTGTTTCCTGGCGTCAAGATGAAACATATGACAGCATCGCCAACTCATATGCCGATTTCACTCTGAAAACATATGGAAAAGCAATCATTGTTTTTGATGGCTACAGCAGCTCTCCTACGATCAAGGACATGACCCACAGAAGACGCAGCACCAAGACAAGCAGAAATGTGAATCTCAGTCCAAGCATGAAGTTTGTTGGCCAGAAGGAACACTTCTTGGCTAATGAAAACAACAAGCAAGCATTTATTTCCCTCGTAGGTGAGATGTTGAAGAAGCACGGGTGTACTGTTCACAACGCAGATGGGGATGCTGATGTGGACATCGTTCGTGCAGCAGTTTCCTCATCAGAAAATGCAACTACAACAGTAATAGGGGAAGACACCGACTTGCTGATTCTCCTTCTGTACCATGCCAAGGACAGTGGTTTCAAGTTGTACTATCGCAGCGATATAAGACGGGGACCATCTCCTAATCCTGTGTATGATATTCTCAGCATTCAATCATTGTTAGGCAATGACATCTGCAAGTATCTCCTGTTTGTGCATGCTTTCACGGGCTGTGATAGCACATCCAGAATTTTTTCGATCGGTAAAGCCAAAGCATTCGACACACTGATGAAGGTGGCTGAACTCCGTTCAGTTGCAAATACATTCTGTTCTGATTGTTGCCAACACTCTGACATTGAAGCCGCTGGAAGAAAGGCAATGCTTCTGTTGTATGGCTGCAAAACACTTGAATCCACTAACGCACTACGTCATCGAATGTTAGTTGAAAAGGTAGCTACAGCTAAATCTTTTGTTACACCCGAACGTTTGCCACCTACCGATGCGTCCACAAAGTACCACAGCTTTCGCACATACTTTCAAATACTAATCTGGAAGTCTACAGAAGAGAAGATCGATGCAGAACAGTGGGGTTGGTATGTAAAGAATAATTCCTACTACCCTACAGCCTGCGACAAGCCACCAGCTCCAAATTATCTACTCAACATGATCCGCTGCTCCTGCAAGACGAAATGTGCTACTTCAAGATGTGGATGCAAGCGTAATGGAATGCCCTGTTCAGCCGCTTGTGGCGAGTGCCAAATCAGTGGTTGCGATAACAACCCAAGTACCGGTAATCTATCCGATGATAGTGATGAAGAGGATTAATTTCTGTATGTTTGTGACCAGGTATCACTTCTTCTGTAATGAACATAACTTGAAACTGGGAAAAAAATAATTGTTGTATTATTGATTATAAAAATCTGTAAAAAGCTATATAACATTATATTTGCGTAATAACTGGTTGTGTTGTATATTGTTGAATTATTTAAAACATTACAACTGAAAGAAAAAGCATCAAATGTATCTCTATAAATAAAAGCGTAAATTATATATTTTTTTTTTCGTAGGAAACATCCAGTCCGCCATTTTGAATTTCATTTTTGGGGGTGTTCCCGGGGTCCAATTTTGTCGGATTTTGGATATGTTATTCGGCAATGGTTCCTGAGCTGGAAACAGTTTAGAAAGCTTCTGAAGCAATTTTGCCCAGGTCTAACTACAAATTGCCTGGACTAAATCGTGAATATGTACATTTAACTGCAATGACCACGCAGTATATTAATGTATAGAAACGACGTAAGTATAGAGGAGTGTTCTGCACACCAGGAAGAGAAATAACGAACGAATGAAAAATGAGGTGACCGCCCGGGAATCGAACCCAGGATTTTCCGATTGCCGGTCAGATATGCTAACACCACCCCACGGACCTCGATCAGTCAGAAGTCGCAATTCTCCTAAATAGGGTAGAAACCAATGCCTTGAGAGGGCACCCTCGCCAATCGTGAATATGTACATTTAACTGCAATGACCACGCAGTATATTAATGTATAGAAACGACGTAAGTATAGAGGAGTGTTCTGCACACGAGGAAGAGAAATAACGAACGAATGAAAAATGAGGTGACCGCCCGGGAATCGAACCCAGGATCTTTCGATTGCCGGTCAGGTATGCTACCACCACCCCACGGACCTCGATCAGTCAGAAGTCGCAATTCTCGTACATAGGGCAGAAACCAATGCCTTGAGAGGGCACCCTCGCAAATCGTGAATATGTACATTTAACTGCAATGACCACGCAGTATATTAATGTATAGAAACGACGTAAGTATAGAGGAGTGTTCTGCACACGAGGAAGAGAAATAACGAACAAATGAAAAATGAGGTGACCGCCCGGGAATCGAACCCAGGATCTTCCGATTGCCGGTCAGATATGCTAACACTACACAACGGACCTCGATCAGTCAGAATTCGCAATTCTCCTAGATAGGGCAGAAACCAATGCCTTGAGAGGGCACCCTCGCAAATCGTGAATATGTACATTTCACTGCAATGACCACGCAGTATATTAATGTATAGAAACGACGTAAGTATAGAGGAGTGTTCTGCATACGAGGAAGAGAAATAACGAACAAATGAAAAATTGACCGCCAGGGAATCGAACCCAGGATCTTCCGATTGCCGGTCAGATATGCTACCACTACACAACGGACCTCGATTAGTCAGAAGTCGCAATTCTCCTACATAGGGCAGAAACCAATGCCTTGAGAGGGCACCCTCTCCAATCGTGAATATGTACATTAAACTGCAATGACACGCAGTATATTAATGTATAGAAACGACGTTAGTATAGAGGAGTGTTCTGCACACCAGGAAGAGAAATAAAGAACGAATGAAAAATGAGGTGACCGCCCGGGAATCGAACCCAGGATCTTCCGATTGCCGGTTAGATATGCTACCACCACCCCACGGACCTCGATCAGTCAGAAGTCGCAATTCTCGTACATAGGGCAGAAACCAATGCATTGAGAGGACACCCTCGCAAATCGTGAATATGTACATTTAACTGCAATGACCACGCAGTATATTAATGAATAGAAAAGACGTAAGTATAGAGGAGTGTTCTGCACACTAGGAAGAGAAATAACGAACAAATGAAAAATGAGGTGACCGCCCGGGAATCGAACCCAGGATCTTCCGATTGCCGGTCAGATATGCTACCACTACACAACGGACCTCGATCAGTCAGAAGTCGCAATTCTCCTACATAGGGCAGAAACCAATGCCTTGATAGGGAACCCTCGCAAATCGTGAATATGTACATTTAACTGCAATGACCACGCAGTATATTAATGTATAGAAAGACGTAAGTATAGAGGAGTGTTCTGCACACGAGTCAGAGAAATAACGAACAAATGAAAAATGAGGTGACCGCACGGGAATCGAACCCAGGAACTTCCGATTGCCGGTCAGATATGCTACCACTACACAACGGACCTCGATCAGTCAGAAGTCGCAATTCTCCTAAATAGGGCAGAAACCAATGCCTTGAGAGGGGACCCTCGCAAATCGTGAATATGTACAATTAACTGCAATGACCACGCAGTATATTATGTATAGAAACGACGTAAGTATAGAGGAGTGTTCTGCACACGAGGAAGAGAAATAACGAACAAATGAAAAATGAGGGGACCGCCCGGGAATCGAACCCAGGATCTTCCGATTGCCGGTCAGATATGCTACCACTACACAACGGACCTCGATCAGTCAGAAGTCGCAATTCTCCTACATAGGGCAGAAAAACCAATGCCTGAGAGGGCACCCTCGCAAATCGTGAATATGTACATTTAACTGCAATGACCACGCAGTATATTAATGTATAGAAACGACGTAAGTATAGAGGAGTGTTCTGCCACGAGAAAGAGACTTAAAGAACAAATGAAAATGAGGTGACCGCCAGGGAATCGAACCCAGGATCTTCCGGTTGCCGGTCAGATATGCTACCACCACCCACGGACCTCGATCAGTCAGAAGTCGCAATTCTCCTACCAAGGCAGAAACCAATGCCTTGAGAGGGCACCCTCGCAATCGTGAATATGTACATTTAACTGCAATGACACGCAGTATATTAATGTATAGAAACGACGTAAGTATAGAGGAGTTCTGCACACGAGAAGAGAAATAACGAACAAATGAAAAATGAGGTGACCGCCCGGGAATCGAACCCAGGATCTTCCGATTGCGGTCAGATATGCTACCACTACACAACGGACCTCGATCAGTCAGAAGTCGCAATTCTCCTACATAGGGCAGAAACCAATGCCTTGAGAGGGCACCCTCGCAAATCGTGAATATGTACATTTAACTGCAATGACCACGCAGTATATTAATGTATAGAAACGAAGTAAGTATAGAGGAGTGTTCTGCACACGAGGAAGAGAAATAACGAACGAATGAAAAATGAGGTGACCGCCCGGGAATCGAACCCAGGATCTTCCGATTGCCGTCAGATAAGCTACCACTACACAACGGACCTCGATCAGTCAGAAGTCGCAATTCTCCTACATAGGGCAGAAACCAATGCCTTGAGAGGGCACCCTCTCCAATCGTGAATATGTACATTTAACTGCAATGACCACGCAGTATATTATTGTATAGAAACGACGTAAGTATAGAGGAGTGTTCTGCACACCAGGAAGAGAAAAAACGAACAAATGAAAAATGAGGTGACCGCCAGGGAATCGAACCCAGGTTCTTCCGGTTGCCGGTCAGATATGCTACCACCACCCCACGGACCTCGATCAGTCAGAAGTCGCAATTCTCCTCCATAGGGCAGAAACCAATGCCTTGAGAGGGCACCCTCGCCAATCGTGAATATGTACATTTAACTGCAATGACCACGCAGTATATTAATGTATAGAAACGACGTAAGTATAGAGGAGTGTTCTGCACACGAGGAAGAGAAATAACGAACGAATGAAAAATGAGGTGACCGCCCGGGAATCGAACCCAGGATCTTTCGATTGCCGGTCAGGTATGCTACCACCACCCCACGGACCTCGATCAGTCAGAAGTCGCAATTCTCGTACATAGGGCAGAAACCAATGCCTTGTGAGGGCACCTCGCAAATCGTGAATATGTACATTTAACTGCATGACACGCAGTATATTAATGTATAGAAACGACGTAAGTATAGAGGAGTGTTATGCACACGAGGAAGAGAAATAACGAACAAATGAAAAATGAGGTGACCGCCCGGGAATCGAACCCAGGATCTTCCGATTGCCGGTCAGATATGCTACCACTACACAACGGACCGATCAGTCAGAATTCGCAATTCTCCTAGATAGGGCAGAAACCAATGCCTTGAGAGGGCACCCTCGCAATCGTGATATGTACATTTACCTGCAATGACCGCAGTATATTAATGTATAGAAACGACGTAAGTATAGAGGAGTGTTCTGCACACGAGGAAGAGAAATAACGAACAAATGAAAAATGAGGTGACCGGCCGGGAATCGAACCCATGATCTTCCGATTGCCGGTCAGATATGCTACCACCACCCACGGACCTCGAACAGTCAGAAGTCGCAATTCTCCTACATAGGGCAGAAACCAATGCCTTGAGAGGGCACCCTCGCCAATCGTGAATATGTACATTTAACTGCAATGAACACGCAGTATATTTGTATAGAAACGACGTAAGTATAGAGGAGTGTTCTGAACACGAGGAAGAGAAAATACGAACAAATGAAAAATGAGGTGACCGACCGGGAATCGAACCCAGGATCTTCCGATTGCCGGTCAGATATGCTACCACCACCCCACGGACCTCGATCAGTCAGAAGTCGCAATTCTCCTACATAGGGCAGAAACCAATGCCTTGAGAGGGCACCCTCTCCAATCGTGAATATGTACATTTAACTGCAATGACCACGCAGTATATTAATGTATAGAAACGACGTAAGTATAGAGGAGTGTTCTGCACACCAGGAAGAGAAATAACGAACGAATGAAAAATGAGGTGACCGCCCGGGAATCGAACCCAGGATTTTCCGATTGCCGGTCAGATATGCTAACACCACCCCACGGACCTCGATCAGTCAGAAGTCGCAATTCTCCTAAATAGGGTAGAAACCAATGCCTTGAGAGGGCACCCTCGCCAATCGTGAATATGTACATTTAACTGCAATGACCACGCAGTATATTAATATAGAAACGACGTAAGTATAGAGGAGTGTTCTGCACACGAGGAAGAGAAATAACGAACGAATGAAAAATGAGGTGACCGCCCTGGAATCGAACCCAGGATCTTTCGATTGCCGGTCAGGTATGCTACCACCACCCCTTGACCTCGATCAGTCAGAAGTCGCAATTCCTACATAGGAAGAAACCA
>JAJOZX010021646.1:0-23346 GCA_023014485.1 Bathynomus jamesi
AATATTTTCCTCAGTACGTGATGTTTTGGCCTTCCATTGCCGCCTTTTCGTTTGGTCGACCCTGTGATATAGATTTTCTTTGAGACATTGAAGTCCAGGTATCGTCCATCGTTTATTTGGAAAAACACACACCATTCGTTTTGCACCCCAGTGTTTCTCCTTACGCAGGTTCAACATCAATGCTTCATCTTCCAAAGAGTATTTCATTGTTATAACTTGTTCACCAACTATAGCAGAGTGGTCTGAAATGTGAAAGGAAATAAATTAATTATTTTTTGTAAGACTTGGGAAAATTAATTAATTTATGGAGAAACTGACTGTCATCTGAAAGTATCAGTTGGTGACTTTGCCCGCATTTCAATTGAGCACCATATTCTGATACTCGCTCCAGTTGTGAGCCTGTACCTCTACTCCTGGGGCGTTGAATCTAGATTCAAAGCCAGCGTTTGAAAGAGTAAAAGTATGGGTACAACATACGGCCTCAGCAGTAAGATCAACATGCAGGGTGAGCCACAATAGTTTTTTGCTAAGTTTTTTGGCCCACCCTATATATATATATATATATGTGTGTGTACTTTTGTTGTTTGAACGACGGTTCAGGATCGACCTGCGGTCGACCCCTCTGCAGCATCCCGCCTCATTTGCGGGACTTGGTGAAGGAGGGAATTGCTCTCTGATCGCCTCCTGCCCTCGTAGCCAGCCACGCATGGCTGGTCAGGGACTTTGCACAAGAATCTGTCCAGCTGGTTCTTGAAGTTATTCAGGTTGGTGTGCTGGAGATTCCTCACTTCTTTTGGAAGGACATTGAAAAGCTTTGGGCCCCGTATTCTGAGGGTATTTTCCATCCTCGTTTTCATGGCTCCTTGTCCCACCGCAGCTGGGACCGTACAAAATCTGCCTCTTCTCTCATTCCAGTTTGTTTCTATTTCATTTCTGAGGTTAGGGACAGAGCCCTCAAGTATGTTCCATATGTATATTATTGTGTACCGCTCTCGCCTTCTTTCAAGAGAGTAGAGTTCCAGGGATTGTAGTCGAGACCAGTAGTCTTCACCTTCTGTTTCCTCTATCTTAGACGTAAAAGTCCTTTGTATAGCTTCAATGCTCGCAGTGTCATATATATACTGGTCAAAAAAAGAAACGCAATTAGCTTGCATATGGTGTAAAATTTAAGTTGTTAGTGTTATTATCACAGTTTCAAGATTATGGTTAAATGTTTGTTCAAATCTTTTAAAGCCACTCAGTGCATGTTTTTAAACCTGACTAATCCCGGCTAAGACGCCATTTTGTTACAAACAATAAACAGAGATTAAATTGAATGTATTCTTTATGAAGGCATGCATTTTTTCTTTGACTTCACAGAATACACACTGGGTCAACAGAGGTCGTGCCTTGGGTATGTTGGATGCAAGCATGTCTGCTGTCCAAGTTGCACAACGAATGCATGTGCATCCCAGCACAATCTCTAGGCTTGTTAGACGGTACAATGCCACAGGAAGTGTTCAGGACCTGCCAAGACGTGGGCGACCTCGTGTGACGACTCAACGCCAGGATCGCCACATTGTACTGCAGCACCTGCGTCATCGGCAGCGGAATGCTCGTCAGACAGCCAGAGAGACACCTGGTATCCACAACAACAGAATTAGTGACCAGACCGTCAGAAACCGACTCCGTAATGCAGGACTCCGATCCCGCAGGCCTTACAGAGGTCCTTTTCTCACTGATGCAAGAAGGCAACGACGCCTGCAATGGGCCTATCAGCACCGTGACCTATCGTGGGCCTATCAGCTCTGACTGCCCAGCGCTACAGGGATGAGATTCTTCACCCACATGTTCTTCCATTCATGAGGCAACATCCAGAATTGGTGCTCCTGCAACAGGACAATGCCAGACCTCATGCAGCCAGGATAGTGCAGGCGTACCTGCAGGGACAACAGGTGCAGACCTTACCATGGCCAGCCTTCAGCCCAGACATGTCACCGATAGAGCACGCATGGGATGAACTTGAACGGCGAGTTCGCAGACGTCAGCATCAGCCGCAGAACATCAGGGAACTGACCAATGCAATTATTGAAGAGTGGAGGGCCATCCCTGTTGCTTTCCTGCAGAGACTGTTGAGGTCGATGAGGGCCAGACTCCAAGCCTGCATTGTGGCTATGGGTGGCCAAACGCGTTATTGACTGTTTGTTATGTTAAAGAATCATTTACTATATACTGAGTCCTCATGTTTATTAATAAATCTCAAAAATTGCGTTTCTTTTTTTGACCAGTATATATAATATATATATATATACAGGGTGGGCGGAAAGTAGCTCCCTATTTTGGATTGGTAAAAAAATACGTATATTATCCATTTATTTCAGAAGAAATAATATGAAGAGGTAGGCATACATGGTAGGTTTTCTCTAAAATTCAATGTGGGCTCCAACTCTTTCCACCAGCTTCTGGAGCCGCCCAGGAATGGCGTCCACTGACTTTAGCAGGAACTCCGGCGGGATGGAGGACATGACTTCCCGAATTCGGTCCTCCAGTTCTTCCAATGTCCTCGGTTTGGTGCGGTAGACTTCTTCCTTTACCCACCCCCAAAGAAAGAAGTCGCACGGTGTCAAGTCGGGGCTCCTGGCTGGCCATTGATGTGGACCACGACGACCCATCCAACGCCCAGGGAAGTGGGCATCCAGCCACTCACGGACAACAAGAGCGAAGTGCGGAGGGGCGCCATCTTGCATAAATATCAGATCGTCGATGTTCTCCCATGTGCTGACAACCGGCCAGACCTCGTTTCGCAACATAGCAAGGTACCGCTCAGCATTCATGGTGTTGCGCAGAAGGAACGGGCCTACAACCTGATCTGAGGTCATACCACACCACCGTTACACTGAACCGATTCTGCCGTTTTTCAGCGGTAACCATGGGATCCTCTCCTGCCCAGTAGTGGCAATTGTGGCGGTTGACAAAGCCTCCGACGTGGAACACCGCCTCGTCGCTCCAGAGGATGTTGCGGAAGAGATGGGGCCAGTCTTCATGCCAAGCCAGCATGATTTCCCCGAACTCCATGCGAATGTCGCAGTCCTCGTCCGAGAGAGATTGGCAGTAATGCGGCTTCCACGCACGCCAGTTCAGCTCCTTCTTCAGCACAGTTCGCACTGAGTAGCGGGAGAGTCCACTTTCCTGAGCTGCCTGGCGAGTTGACTTTCGTGGACTCCGTGCGAACATTTCCTGAACTGCCTGCACCGTCTCCTGGGCCCTGGATGTCGAAGGGCGACCACATCTTCGAACATCTGCCACAGACCCCGTGGTCATGAGCTTCGAGTGGCAGTTCTTGATTGTTTTCGGGTCCACTTGGGCACGTGGTCCGTGAATGGCCCGCCACCATCTTTGAACTCGAACGACAGATTGCCAAACTTCGTACCGTGCCGCCAACTGGGCACGCTCCTGCAGTGTTAAACGCTCAGCCATGTTACCCTTCAATCTGAAATGAAAAAAAAAAATGAACGTTACAATTGTACCACTTTAGAGAACACACCATAACAATATGACAATACAATCACAATTTATACATAATTTATATGTAATTTAAATTAGGGAGCTACTTTCCGCCCACCCTGTATATATATATATATATATATATATATATATAATATATATAATATATATATATATATATATGGTGGTTCATAATATATGGGGCGCACTTTCAGGATGGATACAGGACCTGAAAACAAAAAGTTTATATAAACATATGACCGAAATCGCTTTGTTTCGGAGTTACAGACCGTTGTGTTCCAGCAAGTATCCTCTTATCTTTAAAGGAAGTGCTCAAAATGACCGCCTTGCGCTTGAATACACACCTGAACACGCCTCGTCAGAGACTGCCTGACGCGTTCAAACATTTCGGGTATTGCTCGGATTTTCTGGCATCCTTGTTCTACACGTTGGCGAAGCATTTCAACGTTGTCAATGGGTGTCACGTAAACGATGGTTTTCAGATGACCTCGGATAAAAATCGAGTGAATTCAGGTCGGGGGAGCGAGCAAGCCATGCAATGGGTCCTCCACGGCCTATGCATTTATCAGGGAAATGGTCATCCAAATAGTCTCTGGCTACTCTACTGAAATGAGGCGGAGCTCCGTCATGCATAAACCATATACATTATACAACGTCGGACACCAAGAGGAACTTCATCTAGTAAATCGCTTAAATCACTCCTTAAAAAAATTGGAATAGGATTCTCCTGTTAATCTTCCAGGCAGAACAAAAGGACCGATTAAGTTGTTGGCAATAAGTCCTGCCCATGCATTGATACTAAATTATTGTTGGTGCCTTGACTGGATGATGGCATGCGGATTCTCTTCGGCCCAGAGATGAGTGTTGTGAAAATTGATCACGCCATTTCTTGTGAAGGCAGCCTCATCAGAAAACAACACAGAGGATAGAAAAAGAGGATCGCAAGCACACTGTTGAAGGAACCAAGTACAAAAAGCCTCTCGTGATGGGAAATCGGCTTCAGTAAGGGCTTGTACTCTCTCAATATCATATTGGTAAAGCTGTTCCCGTAAAATTCTCCACACAATTGTGTATCTTACACCCTCTGCTGCTGCTATCCTTCGGGTGCTAACACCAAGATGTTCCTCCACGCGATTCAGGACCCGCTCCTCCAACTCAACAGTTCTGTCGCTGATTGGTCTATCATCATCCGAAACTCTTGTTGAATGATCCTGTATCACCAAGACGCTCGTCTTTCTCTGAAAGGTCGTCTTATCTAGCAGAAGGCGATTCGGAAACTTTTCCGCATACAGACCTCTTGTTGGGACCGCATTACACTCGGCAAGTCCATACATGAGCTGCATGTCTGCCATTTCTCTGTTTGAATAAGCCTCCATTCTCACTTCAAATGCACACTATCATTGAATAGCACAAAAAATTTTAAGTTTTTTTTTTACACTGAACTGCACGTATTTACGGTAAGAGATTATGAATACGAGCAGTGAAACACCGCGATGCACCTCATTGACTGATGGCTCTACACTCAATGATATTGAAACCTGTCATATAGTGTACGAAACATTACAATCGGCAAGGCCATACATAAAATAAGTCTCGTACACACTCGCAAACATTGTCGGAAAGAATTGCTGGAACACACAACGGGCTGTAACTCGGAAACAAAGCTATTTCGGGCATATGTTTATATAAACTTTTTTCATTGTTTTCGGGTCCTGAATCCATTCTGAAAGTGCGTCCCACATGTTATGAAACACCCTGTATATATATGCCTGGCATGGGCGGATCTAGAGGGGGGGGGGGGGTTCGGCGGGGTCCGGACCCCCCCTCAATATCTTAAGGTGCCCTTTTTTCAGCCGTTACAAATAAAAGACAGGTAGGTATGTTTAATGATAAGCCATTAATATTCTGGTCCGTTTGGTCAGACGTGCTCTGTGGAGGGTGCAGCCATATCACTTACGGTAGCATCTTCATCTAATATTGTTAGTTATTAATTTAACTTGCAAGACATTTGAAATTGCGATTTTCATTGTCTCTATTTGAATAAGACTGATATCTAATAAAACAATAAAATTGGTACTGCATTCGCTCATTGAACCAAGTGATTATTCAAGAAAATATATACAGTGGAACCTCGCTTAACGAGCATAATTCGTTCCCGAATTGTGCTCGTTATGCAAAATGCTCGTTAAGCAAGGCAATTTTTTCCATAGGAATCAATGTAAAATATGATAATGCGTTCCATGCTTAAAAAATACTTAAAATAATATTTATAATGATATTTAAAGGCGTTTTTTAAATTATTATTGCATGAAATGAAAAGATTATTAATAAAAATTAACCCAAAAGAGAATGTAAATAATTAGTAAACGGTGAAATTTATAAATAACTTACGAAGAGAGAAGGTGCTCCTGACGCACGCAAAGGAAATGAAGAGACAGGGGAGGAGGAGAGGGTTATTGAGGGAAGGAGGAGAATCGTCTTCGTTCAATGCAATAACATTCTCGACGAGCTCACAGTCACTAGCTTTAAATTTTTTAGAGGCACTTTCACTTTCTTTTGGATCCTTTTTCACGAGGAAACTGTCTAGAGACATTTGTTTTTGTCTACGCTTTAAATTTTGACGAAATATTTTGCTCGTTAAGCAAAGTGTCGCTCGTTATGCAAGGTAATTTTCCCCCATTCTTTTGGCTCGTTATACGAATTTCTCGTTATACGAGGCACTCGTTAAGCGAGGTTCCACTGTACTGTTGTGCCCTTTTTGTTATACAGGGTGTCCCATAAGTCCAGCATCATAGGAAAAATAGTAAAAAAAGGCAAAACAAAAAAGCTTTTATTTACAGAACGTGCTCAATATGTATTGTGCCGTAGCCCATTCACAAAATTCCATCCGCCGGTCGGGGGTCATCTTCGCTTAATTTCTGTAGGATCTGAAGTTTATATGGATGCCATTTGTGAGCCTGAAGAATGCGATGGATGCTACTTTTCGATACTCCTGTCTCGGCGGACAATCGCCGAAGAGACTTATTGGGACTTCTGTTAAAATGAGCCAGGACAGCAGTCGCTGTATCATCGTCAGTGTGCCTCCTTGAAGGTCCACTGCGTGGTTTATCTTCTGTGGATCCTGTTTCCTTAAACTTTGCAGCAAGTCTGCTAACACAACTCTGTTTTATTGGCTCGCGGTCTGGATGCAGTCTGTTAAATTCAGCAGCGGCCTCTCTCTGACTCCGATTTCCTATGAGTAGAATTATCTGGATTCGTTCTTCCTTGCTCACAGACATTATGGCCTGTAGAAAGAGAAAAATATGAATTTCTCCTATGATGCCGGACTTAAGGGACACCCTGCATAGGGAATGCCCTTTTTTTCTCTGGACCCCCCTCACTGAAATGTCTGGATCCGCCCCTGCCTGGTTAGGTTACTTGTACGCCCTTGACGATTGGTTAGGTTAACTTAACTCGGCATTCAATAATTTTACCGTAGGTTTATATACAGGGTGGGCGGAAAGTAGCTCCCTATTTTGGATTGGTAAAAAAATACGTATATTATCCATTTATTTCAGAAGAAATAATATGAAAAGGTAGGCATACATGGTAGGTTTTCTCTAAAATTCAATGTGGGCTCCAACTCTTTCCACCATCTTCTGGAGACGCCCAGGAATGGCGTCCACTGACTTTAGCAGGAACTCCGGCGGGATGGAGGACATGACTTCCCGAATTCGGTCCTCCAGTTCTTCCAAAGTCCTCGGTTTGGTGCGGTAGACTTCTTCCTTTACCCACCCCCAAAGAAAGAAGTCGCACGGTGTCAAGTCGGGGCTCCTGGCTGGCCATTGATGTGGACCACGACGACCCATCCAACGCCCAGGGAAGTGGTCATCCAGCCACTCACGGACAACAAGAGCGAAGTGCGGAGGGGCGCCATCTTGCATAAATATCAGATCGTCGATGTTCTCCCATGTGCTGACAACCGGCCAGACCTCGTTTCGCAACATAGCAAGTTACCGCTCAGCATTCATGGTGTTGCGCAGAAGGAACGGGCCCACAACCTGATCTGAGGTCATACCACACCACACCGTTACACTGAACCGATTCTGCCGTTTTTCAGCGGTAACCGTGCGACTTCTTTCTTTGGGGGTGGGTAAAGGAAGAAGTCTACCGCACCAAACCGAGGACATTGGAAGAACTGGAGGACCGAATTCGGGAAGTCATGTCCTCCATCCCGCCGGAGTTCCTGCTAAAGTCAGTGGACGCCATTCCTGGGCGGCTCCAGAAGCTGGTGGAAAGAGTTGGAGCCCACATTGAATTTTAGAGAAAACCTACCATGTATGCCTACCTTTTCATATTATTTCTTCTGAAATAAATGGATAATATACGTATTTTTTTACCAATCCAAAATAGGGAGCTACTTTCCGCCCACCCTGTATATATATATATATATATATATACCCGCAAGGGGTTCTAAGCTCGTGCTCTTTGTGCTCGTTTGTACGTGCTTGTTCCTGGAGGTTTCACGTGCGCCCTCCCGGCCCTAGCACCCAAGGATGATGGGGCTCGACCCTGCAGTCCTTGTCATCCTTGGTCTTTTTCCACTTCGACTGTCCCCTCCACCCTTTCTTTTTCCTCTGTCTTTCCTCTCACTTTTTCTTTGTTTTTCCGCCGAGATATGCCCTTTTAAATAGAGGCGAATCGGTTCTTCCCGAACTTAAAAAAAAAAATATATATATATATATATACACAGGGTGTCCGAGAATTATCTGTACAATTTTTGGCTGTTATTAAAAGTCAACCATGAAGTGTAGAAATTCCAGTTGTCCCATTTTACAGAGAATCTCATTAAGTTTTTTCTGATACCAAGTTTTGACAAGTTTTTTAGAAATTCCAGTGTGTCCGAACATTATCTGTACAATTTCATCTTTTAATAAAATTCTTGATAACACACGTAAAATTCTTAAACAAGATTATTTAGAATCTGTATTTTCAAAAGTTTCTTTTATTAAAGTAACGTTGTTACAAACATTCGATATGCGCACCATTAGTGATTCGCAAAACATCCAATCGATACTCCAAATGTTGCCATGTACGCTGCAGCATATCCACATCAATTCGCTCAATAGCAGCTGTGATTCTTGCTTTTAAATCATCAATGTCTGTCACCCGCGTACATTTCTAAAAAACTTGTCAAACCGTGGTATCAGAAAAAACTTAGATATTCTCTGTAAAATGGGACAACACTGGAATTTCTACACTTCATGGTTGACTTTTAATAACAGCCAAAAATTGTACAGATAATTCTCGGACACCCTGTATATATATATATATATATATATATATATATATATATGTTATAATGTTTGACCAACAAAAACCCTAGGATCCACTCATGGCTGGTCTACCTGTGTTCGTAATCGTGTATTGTGTATGTCCTCCGTGGTGGCGGAGGGGACCTACAATTTTACATGGGTTCCGAACCACAAGAACAAGAAATTTATGTAAAAACCGCCGGTAAATTGGCAACGACCAATTTTTACGAAACTAAATAATTATCAATTTAAAACCAATTAATTATCGATTTAAAACTAAAGATAGAATCTCTGGATCCAGAGGATCTAGTCATAATAGACTACTCTCCACAAATATGTTACGCTATATATCTATTTATAACGGACATGCAAATATATCAGATCCAAAGAATCCAGTCAATTTCATTACGGTATCCATCAAGTCACGGTCCATATCGATTGCGGACCAAGTCAAAATTTACGATCATATACATTACAATATATACACTTACGAGAAAAAGTGTAGGTGTGGCTGTAAAGACTGTACAGTAACGTAGAAATGTGTGTGCACCCATTTTGGGTCTCCCATTTAAAGGTGTTTCTCGGGCAAGTGAAGATCATGAGTTTTTCAATACCTCACAATACTATGGGGGGCACCGCTCGGCAGAGGAATCTCTCTAAATGGGGTGTGTAAGGACAGAGTATCCCCTAACCCAAGACGCTGCCTCCCTATATCCCACAACACTTGTGTTGAGCTGTGGGATCTATCCCCAGAAAGCCTTAATTTTACTACCTTAAACTATACCCTTTCTATCAACATATGCGTCTAATCGATTTTTAAACATGTTTATAGACGTGCTACTAATTACTTGTACCGTCAAACTATTCCAGCTATTTACTATTCTATGCGTAAAAAAGTTTTTGGCAACTGCTGTCTCGAACCTTCTACTTGTCAACTTACACCCGTTATTTCTAGTCCTATTATATTGAGATATTTCGAAAAAGCTATCTCTATCTACGTTATCGAACCCATTCATAATTTTGAAAACCTGGATTAGATCACCCCTTAACCTCCTAGTCTCGAGTGTTGTCAATTTTAACTCCTTAAGCCTATCCTCGTACGACTTTGACCTAAGCGACGGAATCATCTTAGTTGCTCGTCTTCGAACTCTTTCGATTTTGTCTATATCTTTGCGCATATGCGGATTCCAAAATTGGACCGCGTACTCCAAATTGGGTCTAACTAATGATTTATAAAGTGGAACTATAATATCGCGCGATTTGTACTCAAAATTTCGAGTTATAAAACCTAACACTTTGTTCGCCTTATTGACCGCTGCTGTACTTTGTTTCGCTACTTTTAAATCACCCGTGACTATAACTCCTAAATCTTTTTCCTGCTCTACGCTTGTTAAATCTTTCCCTGACATACTATACGCAAAATTACCGTTACGCGAACCTATATGCAAAATTTTGCATTTATCAACGTTAAATCTCATTTGCCATGTGACTGACCAATCAACGATTTTATTCAGATCTTCCTGAATTTTACCTCTATCTTCGTCATTAATCGCCCTACCACCCAGCTTCGTGTCATCCGCAAACTTTGAAACTGTACTGACTAGGCCGACATCTAAATCGTTAATAATATATAAGAAAAAGCAAGGGGCCCAATACAGAACCCTGAGGAACGTCACTCGCTACATTAGCCCAACACGACTCCGCTCCATCAACGACCACCCTATGTTTCCTGCCTCGCAACCACTCTTCTAGCCAATTTATTACTACACCCCTGATTCCATGAGCCTTAGTTTTTTCAATGAGTCTTTTGTGCGGCACGGTGTCAAACGCTTTTTGAAAATCTAAATACACTACACCAACCGCCCGATGTGTATCGTAAACGTCAACCACGCTTTGGAAAAATTCTAAAAGATTAGTTAAGCAAGATTTGTTTCGCCTAAATCCGTGCTGCGTATTTCTAACTAGCTTATGGAATTCTAAGTGTTCGACTATACGATCCCTAATTATTGATTCCAGTAGCTTACCTACAACAGACGTTAAACTGATTGGTCTATAATTTCCCGCCGCACCTTTATCGCCTTTCTTAAAGATAGGTGTTACGTTTGCTAACTTGAAATTATCTGGTACACACCCCTCAGAAATAGACGCATTAAAAATCTTTGTTAGCGGCACAACAATGCTATCTTTTAATTCTTTTAGTTGTATGGGATATATGGAATCCGGCCCCGGTGATTTACGCGTTTTCATTTTATCAATATAGCGCATTACCTCCCCTTCACTAACCACTATATTATCCAAAGTATTACCATTA
Source organism: Bathynomus jamesi (assembly GCA_023014485.1). Lineage (NCBI taxonomy): Eukaryota > Metazoa > Arthropoda > Malacostraca > Isopoda > Cirolanidae > Bathynomus > Bathynomus jamesi. The sequence continues at coordinate 11,110 of JAJOZX010021646.1, forward strand.
TCAAACGGTATTATGTCCGTGACCGTAGGGATATTAGTTACATCTTCTATAGTAAAAACTGACGTAAAAAATTCGTTTAGCAAGGTAGCCATTTCCTTGTTTTCAGAAACTAGATCTCCGTATAGATTTTTCAAAGGCCCCAAGACGCTTTTTACTGGGAATTACGAAAAACTGGTTTAAGACATGAAAAATATATTTATTTCAAAGTAAGTGCCACAAAGAATTAGTGCTATTTATTTATCTGTCTCCACATGGCGACCATCAGTGTCTCTACAGAGCTCAAAGCGATAAGTTGTTTCCCGGAACACTTTCCAGCATTTGAGGTGTTATTTTCTGAACTGCATCGGTAATACGATTTCGAAGTTCGGCTACATCACTAATTCTTCTACCAGTGTACACCTTAGACTTGATGAAACCCCAGGCGAAAAAATCTAATGGTGTTAAATCGGGTTAACGTGCTGCCAATGGTTGTGTTCCTCCACCAATCCAGCGACCGGGGAAACGTCTGTCAAGATAATCACGTACAATTATTGCATAATGGCACGGTGCTCCATCCTGCTGAAAAACTACTGTGTCAAGAATGCCATCTGTAAGAAGTTGAGGTTCGAGGAATTGTTCAAGCATGTCAAGATGATAAACCAATTAACTTTTTTTAAATACACAAATTTGCACCAGAAGTACATATCTTTATGCCAGCATAGCATTTTTAAAAAAAACATCTAATGTCACCGAAATAGATAGTGACTTTTGAGACACCCTGTATATATTATATATATATATATATATATATATATTATATAATATATATATATATATATATATATATATCAAGATAGATTGCAGCGAAACGATTGTGGGAGGGACAAGGGAAAATAATTTGATATAATTTTCTAAAGTAAAGAGGTTAAGTAAAGAGTTAGACTGGTTCTGCGTCAGGGGTAGATGACTTATCGAATGAGCACTTAAAATATGCAAATGACGTAGTATGTCTGCATATATCATTGCTCCTATCAGCCATGCTGGCTCATAGCTATATCCCTGCAGAGTTCATGAGGGTATACATCTTGCGCCTGGTCAAAAAAAGTACGGAGACATTCTGTCCAGCAATAATTACAGGCCTACTACTGTCGCTTCCTGCTTCTCGAAACTACTAGAAAAACTCTTGTTACGCCGATTACTGTAAATGATTTCCTATGGACATCTAATCAGTTTGGCTTTAAAACAGGGCTGTGGAGTCGGTGATAAAATTTGCCAACTCCAACTCCAAAAATTTTAACACTCCCACTCCGACTCCAGACGTCTGACTTGTATAATTACGACTCCGACTCCGATGGAATGTTAAGGCCAAATTGATTACGATTAGCTTTATTCGGCCAATGGAGATTCATAAACAAGGCATTTCGTCACCACCACATAACTCATCAGGTTACTTAGTGGCTGTAACTATGCCTTAATTGCCTTTTTCTCTTTATTAAAAAATTACAATAAATCCCAAAATACAAACTGATTGAAGCTTAAACAAAATAAGATTATTATTGGTTTAGCAAATTAATAAAATGTTTTTATTATAAACATCCGTAACAAAATGTACTAACGTAAACTGAATTTTTAAATTTCCTTATTAATTGTTAATTAATTAATTAATTATAATCCTTATTAATTATAAGCAACTATATTTATATATTATTTATATATTATATATTAAAACATTAGGTTAAATCTATTTTATTCATAAAATTGAGCTGGGCCTAGGCCTAGGCTGCTATGGTTATAGTTGAAGGATTTGCACCGACTCCGACTCCTACTCCACTCAAAATTGACCGACTCCACGACTCCGACTCCACAGCCTTGCTTTAAAAGGTCCCATTCAACTGACCTGTGTATCTATGTACTTAAAGAAACTATCTAAATACATTGATAGTAATTCAAATATTTATAGCTGTTTCCTAGATATAAGTAAGGCATATGATAGGGTGAACCACAATATTTTATTTGCAAAACTAGAAGACAGCAAGGTTCCCATGTACATTAGGGTTATGACTTTTTAATTTTTGTCATAAATATTGTTTCCTGTATCATCAATCGATGAACATTTGCTTGAAAACAATAAAAAAGTGCCTAATTCCTCAGAATTAAAAAAAAATGTCACCCCGAAAGCAAATATAGTAAAGGGTGTCAGGAAATTATTGCCCCCCTGTAGAGCAAAAACTAGAAGAGATAGATAAAAACCGGCGAGACCACTTGAAAGAGCGTTAAAATCTGAATAAAAACCATTATATTCTATTCCTGTGATTTTAATTCTTACCATTTTTTTCCCCACAGAAACCATGGCATCATCTATTTTGAACGATTCAGAGACACTTTGAGACACTTCTGGGATCATACCCCGTCGATTAATGGCCGTCAGAGCTGCAAATGGGGGCAACACCCGATATTAAAACAAGTGTTTTTTATTCAAAATTAAACGCTCTTTCGCGTGGTTTTGTCTGTTTTTTTCTATTCCTTTCAGTTTCTTCTGTACAGGGGGGGGGCAATCATTTCCTGACACCCTTTACTATATTGCTTTCGGGGTGACATTTTTTTTAATTCTGAGGAATTAGGCCCTTTTTTATTGTTTTCAAGCAAATGTTCATCGATTGATGATACAGGAAACAATATTTATGACAAAATTAAAAAGTCATAACCCTAATGTACATATTAAATTTATTGAAATTTTGGTATTCCCACCAATCTTTCACTGTTAGGTGGGGCAATGTACTATCAGTGTGTTTTGGCTCCTCTTGCGGGGTGAGACAAGGCTCCTTGCTCTCCCCTATGCCGTTTAATGTGTGTTTTGACGAAATAATCCATGGATTTTAGGTCCTCTCTTTTTCTGTACCGTAGCAGCTGAAATTTCTCGATGCTAAACTTCATATTGTTGTCTTCCACCCACTTGTAGATTCTGTTCTTCTGGTCAGTGTTCATGTCTGTTTGTAGAGGTGTATCTTCCAGGTTTCTTATTTTTCTACTGATCTTTGTCATGCAAAGGATGTTACTGTGCTGTCTCTGGTAACATCCTCATCTATGTTAGTTAGCATGATTATGAATAGTAGTGGAGGTAATACTGTTCCTTGTGGTACTGAGATGAGGACCTCTGATTCTGATGAAGATACTCCTTGTACTGTAACGACTTGCCGCCGCTCACTAAGGAAATTATATATCCATTTCCCTACTTTTCCTGTTATTCCTATATATTTCAGTTTATGTATTATGATTCCATGGTCACACTTTTCGAACGCTTTGGGTAAAGTCTGTGTACATTCCATCATAGTTTTCATTATTTCCAGTGCATCATAACGTTGTAGTGTTCCATTAGTTGTGATAGGCATGATCTTCCTGACCGAAACCCATGTTGGTTATCATTTAATTTTTTCTGAGTTTCCAAAAAGCTATAGATTTTCTGTATGCTTTCAAATATTTTAGTGAGATGAGATGTAAGCGACACTGGCCTATAGATTTTGCCCTCGGATCGATCTCCTTTATATATTAGAACAATGTTCACCTTTTTCAGGATGCCCGGTATTTCTCCCGTGTTTAGTGATCATTTCCATATCCAATATAGGGGCTCAGCGATTGCATTCTTGCAGTTTTTTGATCAGTGTGGCATTCCATTTGTCGGTCCTGCCGCTGAGTGTGCTTTTAGTTTCCTTATAGCTTGTGTAATATCACTTGTCGTAAAGTCGAAGTCCGTTATACTTTCCCCTTGTAGTAGTTCTTCAAAGAACGTTTCTATTGCATATCAGTTTTGTCAGTTTTTGGGATACTGAAAGATGATTCGTACTGAGTCTGAGCTCTATATTTTGGATCCTTTGTTAGATCGTCAGATAAAGCCCTGTCTTCGTTTTCGAAGGTCCAATAGTCGCATGGTTTTTCGACATCTTTTTTGAAAAATTATTGAAGTACTTTGAGTTGTTCACCTTTATCGTCTCTGTAGTGTCGCCACCGCCTTTTTCTGTATGCTTCTCACTTAGTTCCTGTATGACGCAATCGATACTCTGCAGTTTATCATTTAATATTTTTCTGATGTTACCTTTACAGTTACTAGTTTTGCAGTGACTATTTTCTCTTTCGGAACAACGACCTCTTTTGTCTCTCGAACCTACTTTTCTTTCCCCTCTGTTGTGTTTTTTGGGGTTATGTCTCTCTACAATTTCCAGCGTCTTCTCCTCCGAGGTCATTAGCATCTCTTCCGTTGTTTTGCCTCGAAGATGGATTTCCAATGTATTACTGTCCTTGCTGGATGCAACATCTTCCCAGTTTATAGCTTTGGAGTGAAAATTAATTTCGAATTTGCTTCTTTCTGTTGTTCGTGTTCTTTCCTTTCCTCTTTCTTTTATGTTGGTTATTATTTCCATAATGTTGTAATCCGATATTATAGTTGGATATTTTCTACATATCATTTAGGTACTGTTTGTGAACACCAAATCTAGGCAGTTGGGTTTTCTCGTTTTCTGTTATTTCTTGTAGTGTTAACACGAATTCATCAACTAGAGCTAGTAGCGTTTTTACCTGCTCCTGGTCTTCCCATGTGCTCCCCTTGTCCTGGTGTAAAAATAATTTTTCCCATCCTTTTATATTTCATGAATGGAAAATTAAAATCACCACAGAGAAAAATATTTGGTTTGGGGTGGTATGTACTTAGTACTACATACATACAGTACATAGGCTAAGCCTATTAGCTTAACGTCACTTGTCGGTAAACTTTGGAATCCGTAGTTAGGGATCGTATCATTGATCACTTAGAAAGTCGCGATGTGATTAATAGTAGTCAGCATGGGTTTCAACGCATAACCTTGTTTAACTAATTTGTTAGTTTCATAACGAAATAGTGCGCGAATACGATAGGCATAGAGCGGCTGACGTTATTTATTGGACTTTAAAAAAGCGTTGCAGTTCCGCATAGATTAATTGCGAAGGTTAAAGCGCACGGTATACGCGGTCAGGTAGCTAACTGGTTAGAAGAATGGCTTCGTGCTTGGAAACAGGGTCGTTGTTAATTAATGGTAGTGAATCGGGGTGGTTGGCTGTAGGTAGCGGTGTCCTCAGGGTTCAGTGTTAGGCCCATTGCTATTTCGTAATCTACATTAACGACATAGATGTAGGGTTGACCAATAACGTGTCAAAATTCGCGGACGATACTAAAATAGGCGTAAGGTTCTTACAGCGTGGACGATAAAAAGGCTCCAAGACGATGTAGATAGGATTATGGAGTGGACGGATAAGTGGCAGATGCAATTTAACGTAGACAAATCTAAAGTATTGCATAGAGGTTCTCGTAACAACAATTACACGTACACGTGGATGATAGCGAGCGTTGACGAGAAAGTAGATTTAGGCGTACGCGTATCTAAGGATTTAAAAGTTAGGAACCAGTGCCTGGAGCCTTGCGCAAAAGCTAATAGGATGTTAGGCTTCATAGCGCGTAATTTCGAATTTAAATCTAAGAATATTATATTGCCCCTTTACAAGTCCCTAGTCAGGCCTCATTTAGAATATGCCGTTCAGTTTTGGTACCCGTATTTGCGTGAGGATATTGAGAGGTTGGAAAGGGTTCAGTGTCGCGCCACGAAACTAATTCCGTTATTACGCAACCGGTCTTACGAAGATAGGATTAAAGAGTTAGACTTGCATTCACTCGAAACTAGGAGATTAAGGGGGGAGCTTATTGAAGTTTTCAAAATCGTTAATAAAATCGATAACGTAAATTTTGACACTTCACTTTCGATAATGGCAATACTCTTAATAACGGATTTAAGTTGCGTGGCAGACGTTTCATTACTGACATCGCTAAAAACTTTTAGTAATTGATAAATGGAATAATTTCCCGCGTCCGTTGTGAATTCTACTAGCGTTAATATGTTTAAGAACCGTTTGGACAGGCATTTTAAAGATATTAACGTTTAAAATAATTAGCAACAGGAGCTCTGGGGGTAATGGTCGAGGATAAGTCTGTTAACGATTAATGCCAGCTTGTGACATGCCAGCAATTAAAAAAAAAAAAAAAATTAGACACTAACTTAGCTGAGCTCGTAGCGTAAACTAACCCACTTTTTATTTTACTCTTCCACTTTTTTTCTTATCCTCTCTCCACTTGCATGACTGTAGTTTGCATGGTATGAGTGTTTGAGTTAAGACTGTTTGCATGGTTTGTAAGCGTTCTTATTTACTACTTTTCATTTTTCACCCCTTTCCTATTCTCTTCGACTATTTTTCCGATTTGTCGACAGTGGCCGGTAGATGATGATGGCGAGTCTTTTTCCTTTTTTCTGAATTAATGTTAACCCACGAATGATAGGTTTTGCTACTTAACCCCTTATTCTCTTCTTTTAACTACTGTTTCTCTCGGGCTAACCTTAGAGTGGATCTTAGGGTTTTGTTAGCCTTAGCTTCTGTACATACATACATACAGACAGACCGTGTGCTTAGAACAAGGAATTTTCTGGGAAAACTAAATCCACTGTAGTCCGAATAAATAATGGTAAGTGACAAATGCAATCGTTTTTCTTTTTCATGATGTTAGCCCGACGTGGGCAAGGGTCACTCGCAAAGAGGCCCCAAAAATATAGCTTCCCTCACCAGCTCTCTGCAAAGCAGATAGGATCCAGCTTTGGGACAGGATCTAGGGCTAACATCATGGATAAAGAAAAAACTATAATGTTTGCCATTTACCATTACTTATTCGGACTATAGTGGATTTAATTTTCCCAGAAAATTCCTTGTTCCATGCACAGTCTGTGTATCATGAAAAAACCTCAGGGGACCATTCTGAGTTCAATTAAATATATGAGGGGTCGCGCGTCTTAATGTACCTAACCGCCGCCACAGGCGAAAATGTGTTTTTGATTGATATCATTATTTTCACCCTTCCTCTATCGTGTGGTTTGGGTTGAGACTTGACGACACGAAGTATGGTTGAAAACCTTATGAAGCGAACTACTTTTTCCCCCTCTATCGCCAGCCAAAAGTTCACCCAAAGTTCGGCATAATAAAATTAAAAAATATATATAAAATATGAAAATCTATTCCAAAAACTCGACATCTTCATTAGCATACTTAGAACTCTAATTTAGCCAAAAATGAACGTTCTAGCTCAATTAATAACATACCATTGCAAGAATATTGCTGAACTTTGGAGGCGATTTGTGGCGAATTTTAATTTTGGCGCTTAGGTACCTTAAGACGCTGGACCCCTTATATATATATATAGTTTGTTTTTTTCAGATATTTTGTAGGGTGGGGGCGGTAGTTCGTCGAAGGTTGCAAAATTTCGGTGATGGCATGTGGCTGGCTTCTTAAAATATCAGTGGGTGCTAAGAGGAAAGGTGAAAGTAATAGTATGTGCGAGTTATTTGAGGGGCGAGCGAAGTGAGCCACGAGAGGAACGCTCAGCGTTTTATGCTGTTCCAAACTTGAAATTGCCTTAAAATGATAGCTCAAGGCAGCCAAAATTGCCAAAAGTCCAAATTATATCATTTGGAGTATTAATTATTGTTTTATAGTTTTCAGTACTGTATATGAATTACTTTTATAGGGCTCTGCTTATCCATAGTTTAAAGTAATGATGTTTATAGTTTTTTGTAGTTCGTACTAATAGTCAAATTCAGTAATGTGGATATCAGAAAATTCTTTGCTAAGAAGCAAAAAAAAAAAACAATCTTCTAAAAAAACATGATAAAGATGAACACACTAATAAGAAGTCCAAAATCAGCCAAGATGAGGTTCTCTCATGTGATCAGTCTTTCCTTGTGAACAGACGTGTTTTATCGAGTGTCCAGTGTTATCAATTGAATAAGTGGTTTTCGTTGGTGTCGTTAAAAAAAAAAGGGTTTGGTGTATTCTTAACTAAATTACTTCGTGTTACTAATCATTCATTAACGAATATATTTCATTTATTGACTTTATTCAGAACTATATTATTTGATTAATCCAAGGCTAGTGCACGTGGCTTGCCTTCCTTCAGGAGATCAGGTAGTGTGTGGTCACACACCGTGGGGAAAAAAGTCGGTCGAATCGCCATTAGATAAGTATTATTAAATACTCTTTCTTTTACAGATCTTTCGTCGGTAGCTTAATTATATATTCACTTAGTATAAATTTGTTACAAGAACCTGTTTCTGCATTTCAAGAACATTTTTGCGGGTTTGGGCAGGTGACGGCACAATAAGCACGCGGTAGACCTACGTTGTAATTTATTAATTTCCAAACGCTCGTTTTATTTTTATTTTTTTGTTTTTTAACTAATTAAAAGCATGGCATCCCCGTCAAGTACTTGCAGTCGCTGTGAAGGGAGATTTGCTGCTTACGCGTTTACAATGGCTAATAATAATGAGCAGTTAGTTTGCAGGTGGTGCTCAAGCATGGAAGTCTTGAGGAACGAGATAGAACGTGAGAGGGAGGCCAGAGTGAGGCTTGAAGAAAACGTGATGCTCCTGACGGCAAAATTAGAATCCCTTGAGACTCCAGTTAGACCCCCTCCTGCCTCAGTTTCTACTAATAATATAAATAGTACTACTAATAGCCCTCTCTCTTCCCCTAGTTCCTAACCCTTCGTTCGAGTGCGTAATGGAGCACCATTGAGAAAAGTAGAGACTTGTCTACCAGTAATAACAATCAATAAGTTTTCTGTTTTAGGTTTCGAAGATGCTGATGAACCGGAAATAAGACTCGTTGGCGATTCCATTGTTCGAGGGCAGCTCGAGGAATTCTGTGGGAAAAACCCTCGTCGGGCGCCGTTACTGCTACCCTGGTGCAAAGGTGGAGGATATAACTAATAGTGTTGACCATTTTACAGACGGTACCGCCGAGGACACAACGTATGTTATTCATGTCGGTACTAATAACGTTTTAAATTCTAGATCGGAAGAACTGCTGGCTAGGTACAGGGACTTAATAGAGCGACTAAAGGACAAAACTAAGATTGTTTTAACAGGTATACTTCCTCGAATTATCCAACGTAACGATTTCTACAGCAAGGCGACCTATATTAACAATAACCTAAAGTCTCTTTGCCAACAGGAAGGAGTGCATTCTGCGAATTTTTGGAACAGTTTCTACGGCAGGAGGGACTTGTTTCTCGGAGATGGACTTCATCTTAATGACGTTGGAGCTGCGCGTTTAGGAAGACTCTTCTTTTCAGGCTGCCGAAGCTTGAATGGTCCCAGCGTAAATTCCACAAATTTCCCCTGCGCTCGCGAAGGTGTCGCAATTACAAACAATTTGAAGGTTCTATCTTTAAATGCTCGGAGCTTACGAAATAAAATGAACATTTTTTTCTTTAATTGCTTGTAAAGACGATGATTTAATTGCGATAAATGAATCGTGGCTTAGCACTGAAACACGTGACTTTGTAGGGGAGTATCAAATTAGAGGTTATAGACTTTGTTAAAATCAGAATAGGTAGGCGAGGAGGCGGTGTTATGTTGTATATCAAAGATAATATTGCGGACGTTATAGAAGTAAAGCGCACAATTCCAGAACCGATAGATTCGACTATAGCAGAACTTAAATTGAACGATTTCAAACTTCTTGTTGCGGTTATATATAGGCCCCCTAATCAAACAGCTGATACGGACGAAGCGTTATATCGTGAACTAAAGAGAATAATAGGTAGTGAGCAGGCTTTAGTTATGGGTGACTTTAATTGCGCCAATGTGAATTACGATACAATGCAGGGAGACGCGGAAGGTAATAGTTTAGTTAATTTTCTCGAGGATAGTTTTCTTATTCAAAAGGTTGGGGAACCTACGAGGTTGGACAGTATTTTAGATTTAGTAATAACTACGGATGATAGGCTAATTACTGATCTTCAAGTAATAGAACCGTTAAGCAATAGCGATCACAATATGGTAGAGTTTGTCCTCTCAGTAAGTCACTCGAAACCAACTAATTCGAGTAAAATTCCCAACTTCCAGCATGCAGACTTTTGTAAATTTGAAATCTCCATAGCTCGTGACTAAAGAAAATCCCAAGCGATTCTTTCAATACGTCAACAATAGGAATCCAGTAAAAAGTGTCTTGGGGCCGTTGAAAAATGTTAACGGAGAGCTAGTTTCTGAAAACAAGGAAATGGCTACCTTGCTAAACGAATTCTTTACGTCATTTGTTACTATAGAAAATGTAACGAATATCCCTACGGTCATAGACATAATACCTTTTGATAATGGTAATATTTTGGATAATATTGTGGTTAGTGAAGAGAAGGTAATGCGCTATATTGATAAAATGAAAACGCGTAAATCACCGGGGCCGGATTCCATATATCCCATACAACTAAAAGAATTGAAAGATAACATTGTTGTGCCGCTAACAAAGATTTTTAATGCGTCTATTTCTGAGGGGTGCGTACCAGATAATTTCAAGTTAGCAAACGTAACGCCTATCTTTAAGAAAGGCAATAAAGGTGCGGCTGGAAATTATAGGCCAATCAGTTTAACGTCTGTTGTAGGTAAGCTACTGGAATCAATAATTAGGGATCGTATAGTCGAACACTTAAATTTGCATAACTTAGTTAGAAATACGCAGCATGGTTTTAGGCGAAACAAATCTTGCTTAACTAATCTTTTAGAATTTTTTCAAAGCGTGGTTGACGTTTACGATAGTCATCGGGCGGTTGATGTAGTGTATTTAGATTTTCAAAAAGCGTTTGACATCGTATCGCACAAAAGACTCGTTGAGAAAACTAAAGCTCATGGAATCAGGGGTGTAGTAATAAATTGGCTAGAAGAGTGGTTGCGAGGTAGGAAACAGGGTGGTCGTTGATGGAGCGGAGTCGTGTTGGGCTAATGTAGCGAGTGGCGTTCCTCAGGGTTCTGTATTGGTTCCCTTGCTTTTTCTTATATATATTAACGATTTAGATGTCGGCCTAGTCAGTACAGTTTCAAGTTTGCGGATGACACGAAGCTGGGTGGTAGGGCGATTAATGACGAAGATAGAGGTAAAATCCAGAATGATCTGAATAAAATCGTTGATTGGTCAGTCACATGGCAAATGAGATTTAACGTCGATTAGTGCAAAATTTTACATATAGGTTCGCGTAACGGTAATTTTGCATATAGTATGTCGGGGAAAGAGTTGATAAGCGTAGAGCAGGAAAAAGATTTAGGAGTTATAGTCACTGGTGATTTAAAAGTAGCGAAACAAAGTACAGCAGCGGTCAATAAAGCGAACAAAGTGTTAGGTTTTATAGCTCGGAATTTGAGTACAAATCGCGTGATATTATAGTTCCTCTTTATGAATCATTAGTTAGACCCCATTTGGAGTACGCGATCCAATTTTGGAATTCGCATATGCGCAAGGATATAGACAAAATCGAAAGAGTTCAAAGACGAGCAACTAAGATGATTCCGTCGCTTAGGTCAAAGTCGTACGAGGATAGGCTTAAAGAGTTAAAATTGAGTGCACTCGAGACTAGGAGGCTAATTGGTGATCTAATCCTGGTTTTCAAAATTATATAGTGAGTGGGTTAGAATTTAGATAACGTAGATAGAGATAGCTTTTTCGAAATATCTCAATATAATAGGACTAGAAACAACGGGTGTAAGTTGACAAGTAGAAGGTTCGAGACAGCAGTTGCCTAAAAGTTTTTTACACACAGAATAGTAAATAGCTGAAATAGTTTGCCGGTAGAAGTAATTAGTAGCACGTCTATAAATATGTTTAAAAATCGATTAGACGCTTATGTTGATAGATTGGGTATAGTTTAAGGTAGTAAAATTAAGGGTCGATAAGATAGATTTTTATTCTCTTTTCATTAAAGATCACAATAACCAGACTAGAGGTCTAAAATATGAGATTCATCGATCTCTAAGAGGTACCGCCGCAACTCTTCCCTGCGGTTCAAAATTTTCCCAGTTTCAACGTTCTTCTGCTTGGACCGATAGCTTTGATATTTTGCCATTAGTCTCAGAACTTTGGTTTGACTCTGTTTTATTTCGTCATCGCTGCTGTGAGAATGAGCGCTCTCTCTCTGTATCTGCTCATTCTCTGTGCTTGAGTTTCCTGCATAGCATTTTTCCACCACCATTTCTATGAAAAATAAATTGACATATCGGTACTATAAACAGAGGATGGCAATTAGCATAAGGTCTATAATATATATATATATATATATATATATATATATATATATATATATATATATTCAACTGCAAAGAACACGCAGTATAAATAACGTAAAGAACGACGCTTGTATAGGAGATA
>JAJOZX010021647.1:0-13174 GCA_023014485.1 Bathynomus jamesi
ATATATATATATATATATAATATATATATATATATATATATATATATTAATTTGTTTAATTAAATAAGATAATGTTTAATATAAATTTACTAAAAATTGTGATGATTACGATAAAGCATGTTTGTTAGTTTTGAATTGTTTAAAATGGGTAGGGTTGGTAATACTGAATAGGCCCGGAGAGTGGACTACCCTATAACGGTTTTCAGTCTTGAGGGACGCGATACGCGTAAGATTTAGAGCCATGTGATCTTAAAGTAAATTGTTTTGCCCTCTCCGACCTAAATATATTTAGTAATATTTCATACTCGCATATCCCCTAATTAACTAAACCATTTTCGAAATTAATAAAACGTAATAAGTGTTAATAAAGAGTATTAATATACCTTCCCCCCCCTTCGTTTTGTAACGGTCTTTTAGAGTCAGAACTCGGCGTGGCTACCGGAAACTATACGAAGAAAGTGATAAATAAAGAAAGAGCCGATAGAGAATAAACAGAGAAATAGTAAAGTAGAAGAAGCGTAAATAAATAATGAAAAAATAAATAATAAAACGTAGTCACTACATCTGGTGGCTAGCGGGTCTTACATCATATTTTGTGAGGCTTACCCACGTGTTAGTATTTCGATTAAAATTCTTAAAACCCGGTATAATAACAAATAGCGTTAATGAATATTTTATTTCGATTATTAAAATATCTAAATGCAAAGTTTACCCCGTTTGCAGGCAAATTTCGATTTTCATGCCTTAAAATTTCATTGTACATAAAATTTAAAAATGGCGCTTCGCATCCTGATAGCGTCCCTGAAAAACTTCACGCCTCAAAAATTTAATTTCGTGAGAGTTCGTTGGATTCTGAAATTCATCGTTTGTTCCGTTACGTTCACAGTCTAGTGACTCAAAATTCTTAGTCGCGGTACAGACTCGGTAGAAAAGTTTGTCTGACTCCATATCGCGAGTCATTATTACGTTAAATTTCGTTCTTTCGGTCGGAGAGGATATAGTTTGAAAATTATCGTGCTGCCTGAAGACTCAATTTCTTTTTTTCGTCTCTTCTACTGTATGCCTGGTTCAGCTTACCTCTGTTGTTTACTTGTTTGTTTAAAACTTTTGGAATTAGTAGTAATTGTAATATAATAATAACGATTAATATAGAAAAAAAAAATTGTACGTAAGTATAGTTTGAATACAGTATGATACACAATTTATATGGTCCTTTCAAAGTGTTTCAGCGAAAATTTGTATCGCATTTCTGGGTATATATACATATATAGTACAACATTTCAGGAACATGAGAAATTTTCTGGGTTCATTAGCAGATTTTTGATTATATTTCGATTGCCTGTATATAATAATAGGATTATTTTGTTATATAGATTTACGGGCTTTTTGCTTTGCTCGCTTCGCGCTAAATAGGTTAAGTTACAGTTAATTGACATCGAAAGGTAATCTTAAAGATATTAAATTTGTCAGATTGTAAGTCGCCGTATAGGATTGTGTTAAATTTCAAAATAAGCAGAATTCGTTTAACTGCAATAGAGAAAGTGTGTTGTAAAATTTTTTATAAGTTTTTTTGTATTTTTTATATACTCATTAATTATATACTTACTTATTAACTAATACGTATTTATTAGTTATATATATAATTACATATATTTATATACCCATAACTTTGGTAGGTAAGCTGATTATTTTTTTCCTCCTCTCTCTGTTTCTTTCGATTCATTTCACGACAATTCCGACATATTTGGTAAAATGGCTATTGTATCGTACTTAAGAAGAATTTCTTGTAGGCCTATCGTAAAATATTGTTCGGAGATTAACCGTTATTACGGTATGTCTATTGAGTAGTAAATTTTAGTTATTTAACAAAATTTTAATTGGTTTAACATAAATAAGCATAGGATTTTTCTTTAATAAGCACAAATGTTATGCATAAATTCTAAATTGTGCTTTCGCGCATAACATTGAATTTATTAATATAGGCCTAAAAGTGCGGCAGTAAATTTTATTTTTATTTTGGCGGCCAATGTGAGTTACGGTACACATTTTACTAAATCTGGAAATTATAATTTTTTTGAATTACAGAAATTTGTGTAGAAAATTTTCTTTACGTTTTATGAATTCATTCAATAATCAATTTATTTGTACAAGTAGGCCGATTTTTATTTTTCTTTCCAGTTCAATGACAATGGTAAAATTTTTAGTTCAAATTTAGATTGTATTCTAAAAAGGATGTTTTAATTTGATATTTTAATTTGGAATTAGAAATGAAAAATGTCCTTTTTTTTAGTTCGAGCGTTTGCATGGAAAATATTACGAAATTATGTTAGGATATAATGCAGTTTCATTCGGTTAGGGATATTTGTATAGAGGTTCGCTTACAAACAAAGCGACCGCTCTAATTAGAAATGTTTTAGTTTTGTTTACAGGGTGCGTGTATTTTTTTAGCATATGATCTATTCTTATTTAGTATAATTATGCAAATTTGTAGTTTCACTTGGAAACGATAAATTACTGAGATTTTTGTGATTTGCAAACCATACTGGGTTTCTGTTGAAGGAGAGAGTTGTATCTCAGATGTTTGCGAATTGCAAGTTCAATTCTTATGAAATTTGACGTTTCAAGTTGGAATTACTGTATTAAAATAATTTTTGGTAGTAATATTTAAATTTTTTTACTTTTTAATAACTGTTTAGAAAATTATTATTGTTTAAACCTTCAGTCGGAGTTAACTAGTGCATTTGAAACATTGACTCAAGTGTACACTCGGAAATGGAGCCTCATAGATAGCCAGTAACGTTTTTGTGGCGTCTGTGTGCTCCTCCTCAAAGCAAGAGGGTTCATGATTGTCAGAGAATGGATGACATGAAGTTTCTGGGGTTCATTTTTGTCTTTTGTATTTAGAGGTATTGAGGTGATTTCTGACGATAGTTTGAACAATAATAATTCTTAAATTATACTAACAGTTACTATGTATGGGCGCTTTTATATTTATACTGTACAATTTTGTTTAGCGTTTTATGACTTTTTTTATCTTCGCTGTAACTGCCATAAGTGACTTATTGGTAGCTAGATTTGATTAAATTTTTGCGAAATTTTTTTTATTTTTTCCGTGAATTTGGCCAGAGCAAATGTGTGTAGTTATTGTTTCGAAGTGAACTGTCGAGAAAATTCGATAAATTAAATATGAAATGATAAGCAGTACAGAAACACGTTTAGAATAAACTTTTTTTTCAAAATTGCAAAGGCTCAGTTTGGGGTCAACCAAGTTGAATCCGAGTTCCATCAAGTGAGTTTAGTCGACCGGATAGGTGATCGATCACCAATGAGAGAGAGAGAAGAGAAACCAGAATGCGCATGGACTTGGCGCAGGATGGTTTCGGAAGAGAAGAGAAGAGAGGAACCGAATGCGCAGGGACTTGGCGCAGGACAGTTCCGGAAGAGAAGAGAAATTTACGTGTGCAGGGTCTTGGCACACGAAAGTTTCGATCGAAGATGGTCTACTGGTATTTTTCGGGCAGTAGCTGGTCACGTTGCTCGAATGCTTCGCTAAATATGTGTAGCGCGCGGTAGACAAGCCACGAGAGCTTGAACGGGCGCCTACGACTGTACTGTCCATACAGACATACAGTAGGTTCGTTGGGAAACGGCCTACGGCGGAGTCATCGTTTGATTGTTGCCAGGAAGAGTCTTTCAGCTGGACGTAGGAAGAGCAGCGTTCACCGACAAAAGTGGAGATGAGACAAGGCGAGTTTCTTCATCGACTTCTAGAATTGCAAATTCCGTCCAATTCCAGCGCGTGGTCCCGCTTTCAGATATCTCCCCCCCTGATCCTTTTAGAATTGGACGTCTCTTGTTTTTTTTTTCGCCATTGGAGAGAGAGCGGAACCATTATAGCGTGCTGCCCTGTTGCATATTGATTGATGCAATCCCTTGCATTCTAGCGAAGTGAGCAGGAGAGCTGCGATTGAAAATTGAAATCCGTTGTCAGCGTGCGGAGTGTCATCTAAACAACGTCCAGCAAATAAATGTACTGATTATTATCTAATGAAATTATAAGTGAAAAGGGTCCGATTATTGCCCATATTTGTTGTGTTTTTCGTGAAATAGTATGTGCGCTCTTGGTCAGTATTTTATGTAAACTTTTTTATTTTTTTTCTATGTTGCCCTGATAGTAACTGTATAACTATACAAATAATTGTTTCGAATGTAAAGCGATCGTTGATGAGAAATCGCGGGAATAGATTGTGAACTTGAGATTTGTGTAGCCACTGTAAGAAAATTTTCTGTTATTTTTTTTGGCATGTATAGATTAGTTACAGGTTGTAATTTAATTATTAGAGTGAAATGTTATTTTATGCAAATGTGAAAATTATAAAGTTTTCGGTTTTATAATATGATACAATATATGTATGGGAATTGTCATTCTATTATTTCTTGTCTATTTCTAAACTTTGAATAAGTGTTAAAAAAAAAAAAAAAAAAAAATTGCAAAATATGTAAGTTTGTTGAATAAATTTATTGACATTGTTAAACGATATTAATAAGTTTTCCTAATGGAAAAACTTATTTTCAAGGGGGTGATGCGAGTGTAGTAATGCTTAGTTAAGAATATTAAATTTTGTTTAATTAAATAAGATAATGTTTAATATAAATTTACTAAAAATTGTGATGATTACGATAAAGCATGTTAATTGATTGTTTAAAATGGGTAGGGTTGGTAATACTGAATAGGCCCAGAGAGTGGACTACCCTATAACGGTTTTCAGTCTTGAGGACGACGATACGCGTAGATTTAGACCATGTGATCTTAAAGTAAATTGTTTTGTGCCCTCTCCGACCTAAATATATTTAGTAAATTCATACTCGCATATCCCCTAATTAACTAAACCATTTTCGAAATTAATAAAACGTAATAAGTGTTAATAAAGAGTATTAATATACCCCCCCCCCTTCGTTTTGTAACGGTCTTTTAGAGTCAGAACTCGGCGTGGCTACCGGAAACTATACGAAGAAAGTGATAAATAAAGAAAGAGCCGATAGAGAATAAATAGAGAAATATAAAGTAGAAGAAGCGTAAATAAATAATGAAAAAAAATAATAAAAACGTAGTCACTACAATAAGTCATTATTTATATAGTGTCTCCAGTCTGGTGTTTTGTAGTATAAATATTATTCTCGACCATATTCATCAATACGTCCATACGTATCTTGACCGTTATCCTTTATTAATTTTATTACTTATTCATTCTCCTACCTATTGTCAACTGATGCCCTATCAATCTATCAGTCGTAAACATGGACGAAATATCGTGTTACGTACCGATATGTGTACAATACTTTGTGCATTCGTACATATCCCCTGATGATCATGCTTACGTACATAGTTTCGTACATGTAAATACGTCCACATGTATTCTTTTTACTTTCTCTTTTAAGTGCGTTCACCTCTCGCAATAAACTCGAAAATGCTCATGCAAGTGTACGCAATTCGATGATCACAGCACAAATTGAGATCTGAAAAGTAAAATCTCCTCTCGCTCTGATTCGAATTTATAAAACATTATTAGTGTGTATGTTATATATATATATATATATATATATATATATATTATATATATACACCGTATGTGCCCATGTACTTTGTGTTATATTCCTAACATCTTAATTGTCTATAAATATGAAACACTGTAAAAATAAAACAAAGCTATAATTAACTGTTTAATTGTAATTAACTGTAATACTTTAATATAATGTAATTAATATACTTTAATGAAACTGTAATTAATGATAATAATTTATAATGTAATTAATGTACTTTAATTGACGATAATAATTTAATATAATATAATTAATGTACTTTAATAAAACTATAATTAACGATAATATGCGAATGGGAATTAATTGGTAATCGTAATTGTAATAAACTAAAATTACATCCAGGATTCTTCCAGTCTTCCAGACCATGGAACTAGAACCAACATCCAGTTGACCGGCGTGTCAGTCACGACTTCCAGTTCGTCACATCCACCCTTGAACCGGTGTGTCACGACTCCAAGTTCTCCACGCCTAGTTTTCATCCAAGAAGAAGTAGCGAGCAACATACGTCTCCAGGACACGTCTCCAAGGATTTCGCCGTAGGAATTATGGACAGAACTCTTTTTTTTAAACTAATCACTAAACATTTGAGAAGTCAGTATTATTAACAGTTAATTATGAGTATCAAGCCAGAGTTACAAGAAACACAGTGAACATTTCAGATACCAGTGATACATTTCTTTTTTGTGAAACCGAGTTATTTCCACTATTATAGTTAGTATAGTATAATTTTATTTTATGTACCAAACATAATATTACCGTACCTTCGCGTACATTCGAGTGAAATGTTTACATTTTTTGTTTTTGTTAACAATTTTTTTCAAATTATTGAATTGAATTGATTTGAAAATTAGGAAAGAGAGAGTTTATAGAGAGTTTATAGAGTTATAGAGATACTTGAAGTAGTTTCGAGTCAGTTTTAGTTGCAAATCCATTGCAAATCAGTTCCAAGTCAATTTTAGTTGCAAATAAGTTGCAAATCAGTTTTCAGACAGTTTCAGTTGGTTGTATGCAAGATGGACAACCAAACCCCAGAGATTAATAGTCTCCACTTGATAGAGTTCAAGTGCAGTCAATTTCAGTCAGTTTCAGTTTCTGTCAGTTTTCAGTCAGTTTTCAGTGTCTCAAGACAGTTTTCAGTGATTTTGTTTTCAGTGATTTTGAAGTTTTCAGTCATTTTGAAGTTTTCGGTCATTTTGAAGTTTTCGGTCATTTTGAAGTTTTCGGTCATTTTGAAGTTTAAGTCAGTTTTAAGTCCAAGTCAGTTTAAGTCCAAGTCAGTTTTAAGTCCAAGTCAGTTTTCAGTCAGTTCAAGTCAGTAGGTTGCATCCAGAGGGACAACCGCCCCAGAGATTTATAGAAATACTTGATAGCAGTTCAAGTCAGTAGGTTGCATCCAGAAGGACAACCGCCCCAGAGATTTGTAGAAATACTTGATAGCAGTTCAAGTCAGTAAGTCAGTAAGTCAGTTGCAAGTCAGTTCAAGTCAGTTGCAAGTCAGATGTAGTCAGTTGCAAGTCAGATGTAGTCAGTTGCAAGTCAGTTTCAGTTTCAAGAAAGTTGTAGTCAGTCCCACGAAAGTTGTAGTCAGTCCCACGAAAGTTGTAGTCAGTCCCAAGAAAGTTGTAGTCAGTCCCAAGAAAGTTGTAGTCGTCCAAGAAAGTTGTAGTCAGTCCCAAGAAAGTTGTAGTCAGTCCCAAGAAAGTTGTAGTCAGTCCCAAGAAAGTTGTAGTCAGTCCCAAGAAAGTTGTAGTCAGTCCCAAGAAAGTTGTAGTCAGTCCCAAGAAAGTTGTAGTCAGTCCCAAGAAAGTTGTAGTCAGTCCCAAGAAAGTTGTAGTCAGTCCCAAGAAAGTGTAGTCAGTCCCAAGAAAGTTGTAGTCAGTCCCAAGAAAGTTGTAGTCCAGTCCCAAGAAAGTTGTAGTCAGTCCCAAGAAAGTTGTAGTCAGTCCCAAGAAAGTTGTAGTCAGTCCCAAGAAGTTGTAGTCAGTCCCAAGAAAGTTGTAGTCAGTCCCAAGAAAGTTGTAGTCAGTCCAAGAAGTTGTAGTCAGTCCAAGAAAGTTGTAGTCAGTCCCAAGAAAGTTGTAGTCAGTCCCAAGAAAGTTGTAGTCAGTCCCAAGAAAGTTGTAGTCAGTCCCAAGAAAGTTTAGTCAGTCCCAAGAAAGTTGTAGTCAGTCCCAAGAAAGTTGTAGTCAGTCCCAAGAAAGTTGTAGTCAGTCCCAAGAAAGTTGTAGTCAGTCCCAAGAAAGTTGTAGTCAGTCCCAAGAAAGTTGTAGTCAGTCCCAAGAAAGTTGTAGTCAGTCCCAAGAAAGTTGTAGTCAGTCCCAAGAAAGTTGTAGTCAGTCCCAAGAAAGTTGTAGTCAGTCCCAAGAAAGTTGTAGTCAGTCCCAAGAAAGTTGTAGTCAGTCCCAAGAAAGTTGTAGTCAGTCCCAAGAAGTTGTAGTCAGTCCCAAGAAAGTTGTAGTTAGTCCCAAGAAAGTTGTAGTCAGTCCCAAGAAAGTTGTAGTCAGTCCCAAGAAAGTTGTAGTCAGCCCAAGAAAGTTGTAGTCAGTCCCAAGAAAGTTGTAGTCAGTCCCAAGAAAGTTGTAGTCAGTCCCAAGAAAGTTGTAGTCAGTCCCAGGATAGTTGTATTCAGTTGTAGTCAGTCCCAAGACTGTTGTAGTCAGTTGTAGTCAGTCCCAAGACAAGGAACAGTATTAGCTCCACTACTCTTCATAATCATGCTAACTAACATAGATGTGGAAGTTACCAGAGACAGCACAGTAACATCCTTTGCGGATGACACAAAGATCAGCAGAAAAATAAGAAACCCAGAATACATAAGATCCCTACAAACCGACATAAACAGGATCTACAAGTGGACAGAAGACAACAATATGAAGTTTAACACCGAGAAATTTCAGCTATTACGGTATGGAAAAAGAGAAGACCTAAAATCCATGGAATATTATACCCCAAACGGACAGGAAATTCAGAGAAATCCCAGAGCAAAAGATTTAGGGGTTGTAATGACGGATGATGCGAAATTTGAGACACAAAATAAGATAGCAGTAAACAGAGCAAAGAGAATAACGGGTCAGATATTGAGAACCTTTAAACGAAGAGATAGGAATGTAATGATTCCTCTACTGAAAACCCTGATAATACCCAAATTGGAATACTGCTCGGTCCTAACATCCCCATATAAAAAAGAAGACATTAGACAGCTGGAAGGCATCCAGAGAAGCTACACAGCCAAGATCAATGGGTGCAAAGAACTAAATTACTGGGAAAGGTTACGCGAACTAAAACTATACTGACTGGAAAGGAGAAGATAGAGATACACTATTATTTACACTTGGAAAATAATGGAGAAACTAGTCCCTAATCTTACTATGAAACCCTATAACTCCCCAAACAACGGTGACAGTAGAAACGGCAGACTGTGCCGTATTCCCAAATTGAAGGCGAGGGAGGGCACATCCTTAACCCTGAAAGAAAATAGTTTTTTAGTGAGAGGACCAAAACTGTTTAATCAGTTGCCCAAAGACCTAGAAACACAAAGGGAGTTGCAGTGGAAATCTTCAAAGGAAGACGAGACGCCTGGATCAAAACAATCCCCGATGAGCAGGGCGTACCTGGCTATGTGAGGTGGAGAGCGCAAGAATCAAACTCACTACTTCACTACGCCAATTCGAGAGGAGGGGCGACAAGCTTGACCTTCGCGAAATGAGAGATCATCACGCGAAACCTTTGTAAGGTTGTAAGGTGTGTATATATATATATATATATTATATACATATTATATATATATTATATATTATATACATATATATATATATATTATATATATATATATATATATATATATATATATGTATATATATATATATATTATATACATGTTTATACATATATATATACGTATATATTATGTAACTAATCTTTTAGATTTTTTCAAAGCGTGGTTGTCGTTTACGATAGCATCGGGCGGTTGATGTAGTGTATTTAGATTTTCAAAAAGCGTTTGACACCGTACCGCACAAAAGACTCATTGAAAAAACTAAGGCTCATGGAATCAGGGGTGTCGTAATAAATTGGGTAGAAGAGTGCTTGCAAGGTAGGAAACAGAGGACGGTCGTGTTGGGCTAATATAGCGAGTGGCTTCCCTCAGGGTTCTGTATTGGGCCCCTTGCTTTTTCTTATATATATTAATGATTTAGATGTCGGCCTAGTCAGTACAGTTTCAAAGTTTGCGGATGACACGAAGCTGGGTGGTAGGGCGATTAATGACGAATATAGAGGTAAAATCCAGGAAGATCTGAATAAAATCGTTGATTGGTTAGCCACATGGCAAATGAGATTTAACGTCGATAAGTGCAAAATTTTACATATAGGTTCGCGTAACGGTAATTTTGCGTATAGTATGTCAGGGAAGGAGTTAACAAGCGTAAAGCAGGAAAAAGATTTAGGAGTTATAGTCACTGGTGACTTAAAAGTAGCGAAACAAAGTACAGCAGCGGTCAATAAAGTGAACAAAGTGTTAGGTTTTATAGCTAGGAATTTTGAGTACAAATCGCGCGATATTATAGTTCCTCTTTATAAATCATTAGTTAGACCCCATTTGGAGTACGCGATCAAATTTTGGAATCCGCATATGCGCAAAGATATAGACAAAATCGAAAGAGTTCAAAGACGAGTGAGTAACTAAGATGATTCCGTCACTTAGGTCAAAGTCGTACGAGGACAGGCTCAAGGAGTTAAAATTGACTACACTCGAGACTAGAAGCCTAAGGGGTGATCTAATCCAGATTTTCAAAATTATGAATGGGTTCGATAACGTAAATAGAGATAACTTTTTCGAAATATCTCAATATAATAGGATTAGAAATGCCGGTGTAAGTTGACAAGTAGAAGGTTCGAGACAGCAGTTGCCAGTTACTTGGTCTACCTAACTGTGCTCGTAATTGTGTATTGTGCATGTCCTCCGTGGTAGCAGAGGGGACCTACAATTTTACGTGGGTTCCCAACCACAAAGCCTTAATTTTACTACCTTAAACCAGTGCTGTCCAACTTCTATAAAGCGCGGCCAAGATGTTGCCTATAATCATACACTGTTGGTTAATACGACTTAGGAACCCGCTGAATGTTGTTCTCCCTACTAGAAATGACAAAATAGGGAAGAAAATTCAGAAATGAAATTGGGCAAACGTCCATTCCGCGGGCCGCAAGTTAGACAGCGCTGCCTTAAACTATACCCAATCTATCAACATATGCGTCTAATCGATTTTTAAACATTTTTATAGACGTGCTACTGATTACTTCTACTGGCAAACTACACCTCTTTACTATTCTATGCGTAAAAATGTTTTTGGCAACTGCTGTCTCGAACCTTCTATTTGTCAACTTAAACCCGTTATTTCTAGTCCAATTATATTGAGATATCTCGAAAAAGCTATCTCTATCTACGTCACGAATCCATTCAGAATTTTGAAAATCTGGATTAGATCACCCCTTAGCCTCCTAGTCTCGAGTGTAGTAAGTTTTAACTCCATAAGCCTATCCTCGTACGACTTCGAACTAAGCGACGGACTCATCTTCGTTGCTCGTCTTTGAATTCTTTGAAGTTTGTCTATATTTTTTCGCATATGCGGATTCCAAAATTGGAATATGTACTCCAAATGGGGTCTAACTAATGATTTATAAAGAGGAACTATAATATCGCGCGATTTGTACTAAAAATTCCGAGCTACAAGACCAAACAATTTGTTCACTCGATTGACCGCTGCTGTAATATGTTTCGCTACTTTTAAATCACCAGTGACTGTAACTCCTAAATCTTTTTCCTGCTGTATGCTTGCTAACTCCTTTCCTGACATACTATTCGCAAAATTACCGTTAAGCGAACCTATATGTAAAGGTTTGCATTTATCGACGTCAAATCTCATTTGCCATGTGACTGACCAATCAACGATTTTATTCAGATCTTCCTAGATTTTACCTCTATCTTCGTCATTAATCGCCCACCACCCAGCTTCGTGTCATCCACAAACTTTGAAACTGTACTGACTAGGCCGACAGCTAAATCGTTAATATATATAAGAAAAAGCAAGGAGCCCAATACAGAACCCTGAGGAACGCCGCTCGCTACGTTAGCCCAACACGACTCCGCTCCATCAACGACCACCCTCTGTTTCCTACCTCGCAACCACTCTTCTAGCCAATTTATTACTACACGACTGATTCCATGAGCATTAGTTTTTTCAATAAGTCTTTTGTGCTGTACGAAGTCAAACGCTTTTTGAAAATCTAAATACACTACATCAACCGCCCGATGACTATCGTAAACGTCAACCACGCTTTGACAAAATTCTAAAAGATTAGTTAAGCAAGATTTGTTTCGCTTAAAACCGTGCTGCGTATTTCTAACCAAGTTATGCAATTCTGTGTTCGACTATACGATTCCTAATTATTGATTCCAGTAGCTTACCTCCAACAGATGTTAAACTGATTGGCCTATAATTTCCCGCCGCCCTTTACTATGAGCGAGGTGTGCATGTTGGCCGTTGGCATGCTGGCAGCCTACCCCCATCCACACTCTCCCTCTACACTGACAGGCTGTGGTTCGGAACCCACGTAAAATTGTAAGTCCCCTCCGCCACCACGGAGGACATGCACAATACACAATTACGAACACAGTTAGGTAGACCAGCCATGAGTGTATCCTAGGTTCTTTGTTGGTCTGAAACATTATAACATTATAACATATATATTTTATATATATATATACACATGTTATATATATTATATATATACGTTATATATATATATTATGTAGATATGTTATATATATATTATATTATATACATGTTTTATATATATATATATATATTATATATATATATATATACATGTTTTTTAATATATATCATATATATATATATATATATATTAGATTTATATATATATATATATATATATATATATATATAATATATATAATATTTATTATATTATCAATGCTGTGCTCTTCACTTTATAAATGTAATGTCGTTATCGTTACCTTTACTACAGTCAAATGTAACGCCGTTATCGTTACAGTTACCATTTACTCGTTACCTTTACTTTTGATGAAATGTAAATATATTATATATATGCGTAGGTATAATATAATATATATAGACATAAAATATTATATTATTTAAACATTCGCTTTTGCGAGTGTGTTAGTTTGTATCCATTGGTTAATGCATAGGCTATGAAGTCTGTGCATGCTTTCATTGCGTTGTTATGACTTATAAGGCATAATATTTTCAAAAGAGTAACAAAATTACTGCAAGAGTTATTACTAAATAAATAAAAAATAAATAAAATACTAGGAATTGCAACGTAACAGAGGATGTAGCATACTATTCATACTAATTTACTAATGCTAGAATATACCAGGAAAGTTTAGTTTTGCAAAACAATAATACGAAATACTAAAGAAATGAATAACTTAAATTAGTCATTGTGCATGGCAATGATAATTGAAATTTATTAGCTAAATATACAAACTTAAGAATATTATTTAAAAAGATCTTTAGTGGTCTTTAAGAAA
>JAJOZX010021648.1:0-17048 GCA_023014485.1 Bathynomus jamesi
TTACATATCAACAAACCCCATTATGTGAATGTTTGCTACTAATCGATTAACCAATATCTCAATATATATAAGAACTTGAGGGAAAAAATTTCCCATCGGTGATGGGAGCTAACAGTGAAGCTGCACTTTCGATGCTAGAGTTATAATGGACAGAGAGCCTTTCACAGTCTATCAAGGTGTGAGATACCAGCGTGGTAGTGGAATTGGGTCCATTTTTAACCATACTAGTATGAAGATGGGTGTCAGATACCTCTGGAGGGAAGCGCTACAATCAGGTCTTAACACGGCAGAAGCCATAATGGCAGGGGCAAAAACATGACTTTCTAGCCTAATGTATCTGTTGAAATTGGAGAAATTGATGATGGCTATACACCTCCAGACATGTGTTAATTTACAGCGATATAGCGTAGCACCAGTTTGTGGAGATACCCAGGCACACCTCTGCTCATTGCTCACATTCCCAACCATAGAGGGAGGGGCTTGAGCATTACATATAACAAACCCCATTATGTGAATGTTGTACTAATCGATTAACCAATATCTCAATATATATAAGAAGATTGAGGGAAAAAGTTTCATCGGTGATGGGAGCTTAACAGTGAAGCTGCACTTTCGATGCCTAGAGTTATAATAGACAGAAAGCCTTTCACACTCTATCAAGGTGTAGATACAGCGTGGTAGTGAATTGGGTCCATTCTTTAACATACATGTATGAAGATGGGTACCAGATACCTCTGGGAAAGCGCTACAATCAGGTCTTAACACGGAAGAAGACATAATGGCAGGGGCAAAACATGACTTGCTAGCCTAATGTATCAGTTGAAATTGGAGAAATTGAGTGATGGCTATACACCTCCAGACATGTGCTATATTTACAGCAATATAGCGTAGCACCAGTTTGGTGGAGATACCAGGCACACCTGCGCTCATTGCTCACATTCCCAACATAGAGGGAGGGGCTTGAGCATTACATATAAAACCCATTATGTGAATGTTGCTACTAATCGATTAACCATATCTCAATATATAAGAACGATTGAGGGAAAAAGTTTCCCTTCGGTGATGGGAGTTAACAGTGAAGCTGCACTTTCGATCCTAGAGTTATAATGGACAGAGAGAGCCTTTCACAGTCTATCAAGTGTGAGATACCAGCGTGGTAGTGGAATTGGGTCCATTTTTAACCATACTACGTATGAAGGTGGGTGCCAGATACCTCTTGGAGGGAAGCGCTACAATCAGGTCTTAACACGGCAGAATCCATAATGGCAGGGGCAAAACATGACTTTCTAGCCTAATGTATCAGTTGAAATTGGAGAAATTGAGTGATGGCTATACACCTCTAGACATGTGCTATATTTACAGCATATAAGCGTAGCACCAGTTTTTGGAGATACCCAGGCACACCTGCTGCTCATTGCTCCACATTCCCAACATAGAGGGAGGGGCTTGAGCATTACATATAACAAACCCATTATGTGAATGTTGCTACTAATCGATTAACCAATATCTCAATATATATAAGAATGATTGAGGGAAAAAGTTCCTTCGGTGATGGGAGCTTAACAGTGAAGCTGCACTTTCGATGCCTAGAAGTATAATAGAGGACAGAAAGCCTTTCACACTCTATCAAGGTGTGAGATACCAGAGTGGTAGTGAATTGGGTCCATTTTTTAACCATACTACGTATGAAGATGGGTGCCAGATACCTCTGGAGGAAAGCGCTACAATCAGGTTTTAACACGGCAGAAGACATAATGGCAGGGGCAAATCTTGACTTCTCTAGCCTAATGTATCAGTTGAAATGGAGAAATTGTGTGGCTATACACCTCCAGACATATGCTATATTTACAGCAATATAGCGTAGCACCAGTTTGTTGAAGATAAACAGGCACACTGCTGCTCATTGCTCACATTCCCAACATAGAGGGAGGGGCTTGAACATTGCAATAACAAACCCCATTATGTGAATGTAGCTACTAATCGATTAACCAATATCTCAATATATATAAGAACGATTGAGGGAAAAAGTTTCAAGTCGGTAATGGGAGCTTAACAGTGAAGCTGCACTTTCGATGCCTGGAGTTATAATGGAGAGAGAGCCTTCACAGTCTATCAAAGTGTGAGATACCAGCGGGTAGGAATTGGGTCCATTTTTAACCATACTACGTATGAAGATGGGTGCCAGATACCTCTGGAGGAAAGCGCTACAATCAGGTCTTAACAAGCAGAAGCCATAATGGCAGGAGCAAAACATGACTTTTCTAGCCTAATGTATCTGTTGAAATTGGAGAAATTGAGTGATGGCTATACACCTCCGGACATGTGCTATATTTACAGCAATATAGCGTAGCACCAGTTTGTTGGAGATACCCAGGCACACCTGCTGCTCATTGCTCACATTGCCAACCATAGAGGGAGGGGCTTGAGCATTACATATAACAAACCCCATTATGTGAATGTTGCTACTAATCGATTAACCAATATCTCAATATATATTAGAACGATTGAGGGAAAAAGTTTCCCTTCGGTGATGGGAGCTTACAGTGAAGCTGCACTTTCGATGCCTAGAGTTATAATGGACAGAAAGCTTTTCACAGTCTACCAAGGTGTGAGATACCAGCGTGGTAGTGGAATTGGGTCCATTTTTTAACCATACTACGTATGAAGATGGGTGCCAGATACCTCTGGAGGAAAGCGCTACCATCAGGTCTTAACACGGCAGAAGACATAATGGCAGGGGCAAAACATGACTTCTCTAGCCTAATGTATCATTTGAAATTGGAGAAATTGAGTGAAGGCTATACACATCCAGACATGTGCTATATTTACAGCAATATAGCGTAGAACCAGTTTGTTGAAGATAATCAGCACACCTGCTGCTCATTGCTCACATTCCCAACAATAGAGGGAGGGGCTTGAGCATTACATATAACAAACCCCATATGTGAATGTTAGCTACTAATCGATTAACCAATATCTCAATATATATAAGAACGATTGAGGGGAAAAAGTTTCCCTTCGGTGATGGGAGCTTAACAGTGAAGCTGCACTTTCGATGCCTGGAGTTATAATGTGAGAAGAGCCTTTCACAGTCTATCAAGTGTGAGATACCAGCGTGTAGTGGAATTGGGTCCATTTTTAACCATACTACGTATGAAGGATGGGTGCCAGATACCTCTGGAGGAAAGCGCTACCATCAGGTCTTAACACGGCAGAAGACATAATGGCAGGTTCAAAACATGACTTCTCTAACCTAATGTATCAGCTGAAATTGGAGAAATTGAGTGGTGGCTATACACCTGCAGACATGTGCTATATTTACAGCAATATAGCGTAGCACCAGTTTGTAGGAGATACCCAGGCACACCTGCTGCTCATTGCTCCCATTCCCAACAATAGAGGGAGGGGCTGGAGCATTACATATAACAAACCCCATTATGTGAATGTTGCTACTAATCGATTAACCAATATCTCAATATATATAGAATGATTGAGGGAAAAGTTTCATCGGTGATGGAGCTTAACAGTGAAGCTGCACTTTCGATGCCTAGAGTTATAAACAGAAAGCCTTTCACAGTCTATCAAGGTGTAAGATACCAGCGTGGTAGTGGAATTGGGTCCATTTTTAACCATACTACGTATGAAGATGGGTCCAGATACCTCTGGAGGAAAGCGCTAAAATCAGGTCTTAACACGGCAGAAGACATAATGGCAGGGGCAAAACATGACTTCTCTAGCCTAATGTATCAGTTGAAATTGGAGAAATTGATTGATGGCTATACACCTCCAGACATGTGCGATATTACAGATATAGCGTAGCAGTTTGGTGGAGATACCCAGGCACACCTGCTGCTATTGCTCACATTCCCAACCATAGAGGGAGGGGCTTGAGCATTACATATAACAAACCCCATTTGTGAATGTTGCTCTAATCGATTAACCAATATCTCAATATATAAGAACGATTGACGGAAAAGTTTCCCTTCGGTGATGGGAGCTTAACAGTGAAGCTGCACTTTCGATGCTAGAGTTATAATGGACAGAGAGCTTTCACGTCTACCAAGGTGTGAGATAGCGTGGTAGTGGAATTGGTCCATTTTTTAACCATACTACGTATGAAGATGGGTGCCAGATACCTCTGGAGGAAAGCGCTACAATCAGGTCTTAACACGGAAGAAGCCATAATGGCAGGGGCAAAACATGACTTCTCTAGCCTAATGTATCAGTTGAAATTGGAGAAATTGAGTGATGGCTATACACCTCCAGACATGTGCGATATTTACAGCTATGTAGTGTAGCACCAGTTTGTTGGAGATACCCAGGAACACCTGCTGCTATTGCTCACATTCCCAACCATAGAGGGAGGGGCTTGAGCATTACATATAACAAACCGCATTATGTGAATGTTGCTTCTAATCGATTAACCAATATCTCAATATATATAAGAACGATTGAGGGAAAAAATTTCCCTTCGGTGATGGGAGCTTAACAGTGAAGCTGCACTTTCGATCTTAGATTATAATAGACAGAAAGCCTTTCACGCTCTATCAAGGTGTGAGTACCAGCGTGGTAGTGGAATTGGGTCCATTTTTTAACCATACTACGTATGAAGATGGGTGCCAGATACCTCTGGAGGAAAGCGCTACAATCAGGTCTTAACACGGAAGAAGACATAATGGCAGGGGCAAAACATGACTTCTCTAGCCTAATGTATCAGTTCAAATTGGAGAAATTGAGTGATGGCTATACACCTCCAGACATGTGCTAAATTTACAGCAATATAGCGTAGCACCAGTTTGTTGGAGATACCCAGGCACACCTGCTGCT
This sequence comes from Bathynomus jamesi, assembly GCA_023014485.1. Classification (NCBI taxonomy): domain Eukaryota; kingdom Metazoa; phylum Arthropoda; class Malacostraca; order Isopoda; family Cirolanidae; genus Bathynomus; species Bathynomus jamesi. Next base: position 4,828 of record JAJOZX010021648.1, read on the forward strand.
CATTGCTCACATTCCCAACCATAGAGGGAGGGGCTTGAGCATTACATTAACAAACCCCATTATGTGAATGTTGCTACTAATCGATTAACCAATATCTCAATATATATAAGAATGATTGAGGGAAAAAGTTTCACTTCGGTGATGGGAGCTTAACAGTGAAGCTGCACTTTCGATGCCTAGAGTTATAATAGAGAGAAAGCCTTTCTGGCTCTATCAAGGTGTGAGATACCAGCGTGGTAGTGGAATTGGGTCCATTTTTTAACCGTACTACGTATGAAGTTGGGTGCCAGATACCACTGGAGGAAAGCGCTACAATCAGGTCTTAACACGGCAGAAGACATAATGGCAGGGGCAAAACACGACTTCTCTAGCCTAATGTATCAGCTGAAATTGGAGAAATTGAGTGAAGGCTATACACCTCCAGACATGTGCGATATTTACAGCTATATAGCGTAGCACCAGTTTGTTGGAGATACCCAGGCATTCCTGCTGCTCATTGCTCACATCCCCAACCATAGAGGGAGGGGCTTGAGCATTACATATAACAAACCCAATTATGTGAATGTTGCTACTAATCGATTAACCAATATCTCAATATATATAAGAACGATTGAGGGAAAAAATTTCCCTTCGGTGATGGGAGCTTAACAGTGAAGCTGCACTTTCGATGCCTAGAGTTATAATGGACAGAGAGCCTTTCACACTCTATCATGGTTTGAGATACCAGCGTGGTAGTGGAATTGGGTCCATTTTTTAACCATACTACGTATGAAGGTGGGTGCCAGATACCTCTGGAGGAAAGCGCTACAATCAGGTCTTAACACGGTAGAAGCCATAATGGCAGGGGCAAAACATGACTTCTCTTGCCTAATGTATCAGTTGAAATTGGAGAAATTGAGTAATGGCTATACACCTCCAGACATGTGCTATATTTACAGCAATATAGCGTAGCACCAGTTTGTTGGAGATACCCAGGCACACCTGTTGCTCATTGCTCACATTCCCAACCATAGAGGGAGGGGCTTGAGCATTACATATAACAAACCCCATTATGTGAATGTTGCTATTAATTTATTAACCAATATCTCAATATATATAAGAATGATTGGGGGAAAAAATTTCCCTTCGGTTATGGGAGCTTAACAGTGAAGCTGCACTTTCGATACTTAGAGTTATAATAGACAGAAAGCCTTTCACGCTTTATCAAGGTGTGAGGTACCAGCGTCGTTGTGGAATTGGTTCCATTTTTTAACCATACTACGTATGAACAGGGCCGGATTAACCATTAAGCAAAATAAGCCCGTGCTTAGGGCATCAAGGGAAGGGGGGCACCACAGAAATTTTCCATTGTCGGATTTACCATGGATTTATTATACTATTATAATCGCGGCTTATAGCCTATAAGCTGTTGAAAACTGAATTATATATATTCATATATAGTATTTATTTTTTTTCATTGTTTGAATTTGTAGTGAACAACAACCCTTTTGAGAGAATAAATATATTTCGTTGTAATCACACACTTTACGCTTTGCGTTATTATTTTGTTTATATCAAATCTTTGAGCGCCATATTAAAAATACATATAGATTAAATATTTTCGTGTGCTATAGGAAGTTATTCTGAACGTGTGATTTGTGCATATATATTAAATATATATTTTACATAATCATTTGGTATTGTTTTACAGAAAGATTTAGGTTTATAGAATTGTAATATAAATTAATATTAAAATAAAAGAAACTATAAACTCTCTATATTGCTGTTGTATCAAGTGATGTTTATCACGGCCATTATAATAATAAGATATACTGACCTAAGTTAATTAGCGTTGAAGAAGTTTATCTGTTGCTCTCTCTTCTTCTCTAGGGTAAGTCTATGAAGTGTACTTTATTTGTATATATAACAATATTTTATCATACACGTATCTTTATTTTATAATTTATTTATCTATTGTCATAACAGTATAAAAGAATTTAGATTGTAATAACCAGAGTGAATAATTTGTAATGTATATATAACATCAAACGTAGTTAGGACAATTTAGGCCCTAAGCAAATGTTCATATTTCCTATAATTAAATATTGTGTTTTAAATAAATAAATAAATGTAAATATAAAATGTGGCTCGTTAATAGTGAAATGTTAATATTGATATTTTTATAGATTGCGTATTATTAATTCTAATGTTAAGTATTTTTATTTTATAGGTTTCGGTTCCTTCTTTCGGTTCCTTCTTTTGGTTCCTTCTTTCGATTTGATTTGTATTCAACATTTCGAGTTGATATTTCGGTTGAGTTATATTTAATTGCCACTTATATTTAAATTGCCACTTTGGTTGTGTACGGTTCCCATTTTGTCTTTCTGAGAATAAAAGAACAAAGCCAAGATTGTGATATGTGTAACTGTGTTGATTGCCACATAATATACAAATAAAATATTCTTTTTATTTCTGTATTTTACAGACCCCAAGAACCAAGATGAAACGTGTTCAGTTAAGTGGTGCACAAAAGCGAAAACTATCAAAAGAGAAACAAGAGAAGACTTTGGATTTAGAGTCCAAGACTGCAAAGCTGACTGATTTCTTCACACAAGTTCCACGACCACAACGTCAACATGATATACCGATTCTGAATCAAAACCAATCTCCGTCATCAGAAGTGGACACAAATACCACTTTGATCACTTCAAAATCAAAATATGATGACGTTGGAATCACCGAGGTGTCACAAGCAGGTTCATCTACCACATGTCTCACTACTGATCTCACTTTGCCTGTAAATTCTCTTGATACCTCTACTGCAAATGTTGATTCAAGTTGCTTTACAAGACATTCTGGGGTTGAAATAATTGCTGAAAATGAAAGTTTAGTGGACCATGGTGATGGTGGTGAAATGAATCAGTCTGCAGAAGATGAAGTAAATATAGCAAAAGATCCAGGGTTGTGGCTTGATTTCTCTGCTGATGATGTGGCTTATTGGATTGCTTGTGGACCCAGTGACTGTCAACACCACAATGGGCCATTTGACAAGTCTTACCGGCATTTCAGTAGTGGCAAACCAGCAAGATACTGTTCACAAAAACTTTTCGTTGGGACAAAAGCCAATGGTGAGAAATACAAGAGAGAGTGGTTATTGTATTCACCATCAACAGGATCAGTTTACTGTTATGTTTGTAAACTGTTTGCTCCTAAAAATGTCTCACATTTTGTTATAAGAGAAGGGTTCAGTGACTGGCGAAATACTATTGTAATTGATCATCATGAAAAAAGCACTACTCACCGAGACTCTATGCTAACATACTTAACTCGCAGACAAGGTGCGGGGTTGGGACAACAGTTGGAAAAACAAATTCAGGAAGAGTGTGATTACTGGGAACATGTCTTGAGGCGTGTCATAGCTGTTATTTGTACGTTAGCTGAACGTGGCTTGTCTTTTCGAGGAACAGAAGAAAGATTTGGATCATTGCAGAATGGGAATTTTTTAGGGCTGCTTGAGCTCATAAGCCGGTTTGATCCATTTTTAGCAGGTCACATTTTGAAATATGGAAATTCTGGCAAAGGAAATCCTTCTTACCTGTCCAAAACCACCTGTGAGGAACTCATTCAACTAATGGCTCAAAAGGTCCACGCACTCATTGTTGACGAAGTAAAATCTTCTGGTTATTTTAGTTTGTCAGTTGATTCAACACCAGATCTATCACATATCGATCAGTTAAGTGTTGTACTTAGGTACTTAAAAGATGGACAGCCTATTGAACGCTTTTTAACCTTTCTGAAAATGAAAAGCCATACTGGTGAGGAAATGGCAAATCAGGTGTTGCAGTACTTACGTGAAGTTTGTAAGCTAAACTTTTCAAAATGTAGGGGTCAATCTTACGACAACGCTGCCAACATGTCTGGGCGTTATAAGGGGATGCAGCAAAAAATTTTAGAAACAAACAAGTTTGCTATATATGTGCCCTGTGCAGCCCATTCACTAAATCTGGTAGGCCGAAGTGCTGTTGACTGCTGTCAAGAGGCGGTTAATTTCTTCTCTACAGTGCAGTTGCTCTATACCTTTTTTTTAGCCTCAACCAGCAGGTGGGAAATTCTTAAAGGTTGTATTGGAAATGAAAGTGTCTTAAAATCCCTCTCTGATACCAGATGGGAGGCACATGCTATGGCAACAGCAGCAATTTTGAAATCTTTCCTTAAAATTTTAGAAGCGTTAGAATGTATAGCTGAAGACCAGTCACAAAAGGGAGACACTAGAAGAGAAGCAAATAATATTGCAAATAAGATGCAAGAGCTAGAATTCGTTTTTATGTTGAATTTTTGGGATGAGATTTTGCAAAATTTTCATAGAGTAAGCAAAGTTCTACAGAATAAGGATGTGAACTTAAAAACATGTGCAGATCTGTATGGATCATTAGCTGACCAACTGTGCACTTCACGAGATGAATTTGAAAGATATGAAGCAGCTACAAAGGAAATGCTACCAGATGTTGATTACAAGGCAGCTCAAACTCGCAAACGTATCAGAAAGAAGGTACCCAATGACGGAGATGCACCAGAAGTATATCTGAATGCCAGAGATAAATTTCTTATCACCACCTTTTACACAATTGTTGACAAACTTGAAACTGAGAGAGAAGAAGAGGAGAGATATACAAAGAAATAGCAGAGAGATTTTCTTTTCTAAGTGATGTGCCACATAATGTCACCACTTCATCATCTACTGAAATTGAAAGGTATTCTCAGGGTTGTAAAAAGATGATTGATGCTTACCCAGAGGACTTGAACACTAATTTCTCTGCTGAGCTTCAGCAGTTTCACTCATATGTGTGCCATAAGTTCAGTGCAAAAAAAAATGTAAAAACAAGATTCAGTCATGCTGAACTTTATAAAATAATTGTAGAAGACAATATTGAGTGTGCCTTCCCAAATGTAGAAATTGCCTTTCGTATATTTTTAACATTAATGGTCACAAATTGCTCAGCTGAGCGTTCATTTTCTCAATTGAAGTATATTAAAAATACCAACAGAACAACTATGCAACAAGGCAGGCTGGATGCCTTATCTCTACTAAGTATAGAAGCAGATGTGTTACGTAAGATTAGTTTTGAGGATCTGATCAAAGACTTTGCAATTAAAAAAAGTAGGAGAAAACTTTTCAAATATAAATGAAGTGGAAGTATACAAAAATAAACATTATTTTCCATCTTACTGTAAGTTTTGTTTCATTTCAAAAAGTAAAATTTTATTGTATGGTTTATTTTTGTTTATATTTTGAATTACATATATATGGGGCACCAAAATCTTTTAAGTGCTTAGGGCCTCTAAAGGTCTTAATCCGGCCCTGCGTATGAAGATGGGTGCCAGATACCTTTGGAGGAAAGCGCTACAATCAGGTCTTAACACGGAAGAAGACATAATGGCAGGGGCAAAACATGACTTCTCTAGCTTAATGTATCAGTTGAAATTGGAGAAATTGAGTGAAGGCTATACACCTCCAGACGTGTGCTATATTTACAGCAATATAGCGTAGCACCAGTTTGTTGGAGATACCCAGGCACACCTGCAGATCATTGCTCACATTCCCAACCATAGAGAGAGGGGCTTGAGCATTACATATAACAAACCCCATTATGTGAATGTTGCTGCTAATCGATTAACCAATATCTCAATATATATAAGAACGATTGAGGGAAAACGTTTCCCTTCGGTGATGGGAGCTTAACAGTGAAGCTGCACTTTCGATGCCTAGAGTTATAATGGACAGAAAGCCTTTCACACTCTATCAAGGTGTGAGATACCAGCGTGGTAGTGGAATTGGGTCCATTTTTTAACCATACTACGTATGAAGATGGGTGCCAGATACCTCTGGAGGAAAGCGCTACCATCAGGTCTTAACACGGCAGAAGACATAATGGCAGGTTCAAAACATGACTTCTCTAACCTAATGTATCAGCTGAAATTGGAGAAATTGAGTGGTGGCTATACACCTGCAGACATGTGCTATATTTACAGCAATATAGCGTAGCACCAGTTTGTTGAAGATAATCAGGCACACCTGCTGCTCATTGCTCCCATTCCCAACCATAGAGGGAGGGGCTTCAGCATAACATATAACAAACCCCATTATGTGAATGTTGCTGCTAATCGATTAACCAATATCTCAATATATATAAGAACGATTGAGGGAAAAAGTTTCCCTTCGGTGATGGGAGCTTAACAGTGAAGCTGCACTTTCGATGCATAGAGTTATATTGGAGAGAAAGCCTTTCACACTCTATGAAGGTGTGAGATACCAGCGTGGTAGTGGAATTGGGTCCATTTTTTAACCATACTACGTATGAAGATCGATGCCAGATACCTCTGGAGGAGAGCGCTACAATCAGGTTTTAACACCGCAGAAGACATAATGGCAGGGGCAAAACATGACTTCTCTAGCCTAATGTATCAGTTCAAATTGGAGAAATTGAGTGATGGCTATACACCTCCAGACATGTGCTATATTTACAGCAATATAGCGTAGCACCAGTTTGTTGGAGATACCCAGGCACACCTGCTGCTCATTGCTCACATTCCCAACCATAGAGGGAGGGGCTTGAGCATTACATATAACAAACCCCATTATGTGAATGTTGCTGCTAATCGATTAACCAATATCTCAATATATATAAGAACGATTGAGGGAAAAAGTTTCCCTTCGGTGATGGGAGCTTAACAGTGAAGCTGCACTTTCGATACCTAGAGTTATAATAGAGAGAAAGCCTTTCACAGTCTATCAAGGTGTGAGATACCAGCGTGGTAGTGGAATTGGGTCCATTTTTTAAACATACTACGTATGAAGATGGGTGCCAGATACCTCTGGAGGAAAACGCTACAATCAGGTCTTAACACGGCATAAGACATAATGGCAGGGGCAATACATGACTTCTCTAGCCTAATGTATCAGTTGAAATTGGAGAAATTGAGTGATGGCTATGCACCTCCAGACATGTGCTATATTTACAGCAATATAGCGTAGAACCAGTTTGTTGAAGATAATCAGGCACACCTGCTGCTCATTGCTCACATTCCCAACATAGAGGGAGGGGCTTGAGCATTACATATAACAAACCCCATTATGTGAATGTAGCTACTAATCGATTAACCAATATCTCAATATATATAAGAACGATTGAGGGGAAAAGTTTCCCTTCGGTGATGGGAGCTTAACAGTGAAGCTGCACTTTCGATGCCTGGAGTTATAATGGAGAGAGAGCCTTTCACAGTCTATCAAAGTGTGAGATACCAGCGTGGTAGTGGAATTGGGTCCATTTTTTAACCATACTACGTATGAAGGTGGGTGCCAGATACCTCTGGAGGAAAGCGCTACAATCAGGTCTTAAAAAGGCAGAAGCCATAATGGCAGGAGCAAAACATGACATTTCTAGCCTAATGTATCTGTTGAAATTGGAGAAATTGAGTGATGGCTATACACCTCCGGACATGTGCTATATTTACAGCAATATAGCGTAGCACCAGTTTGTAGGAGATACCCAGGCACACCTGCTGCTCATTGCTCCCATTCCCAACAATAGAGGGAGGGGCTTGACCATTACATATAACAAACCCCATTATGTGAATGTTGCTACTAATCGATTAACCAATATCTCAATATATATAAGAATGATTGAGGGAAAAAGTTTCATGGGTGATGGGAGCTTAACAGTGAAGCTGCACTTTCGATGCCTAGAGTTATAATAGAAAGAAAGCCTTTCACACTCTATCAAGGTGTAAGGTACCAGCGTGGTAGTGGAATTGGGTCCATTCTTTAAACATACTACGTATGAAGATGGGTACCAGATACCTCTGGAGGAAAGCGCTAAAATCAGGTCTTAACACGGCAGAAGACATAATGGCAGGGGCAAAACATGACTTGTCTAGCCTAATGTATCAGTTGAAATTGGAGAAATTGATTGATGGCTATGCACCTCCAGACATGTGTTATATTTACAGCGATATAGCGTAGCACCAGTTTGGTGGAGATACCCAGGCACACCTACTGCTCATTGCTCACATTCCCAACCATAGAGGGAGGGGCTTGAGCATTACATATAACAAACCCCATTATGTGAATGTTGCTACTAATCGATTAACCAATATCTCAATATATATTAGAACGATTGACGGAAAAGTTTCACTTCGGTGATGGAAGCTTAACAGTGAAGCTGTACTTTCGATTCCTAGAGTTATAATGGACAGAGAGCGTTTCACAGTCTACCAAGGTGTGAGATACGAGCGTGGTAGTGGAATTGGGTCCATTTTTTAACCTTACTACGTATGAAGATGGGTGCCAGATACCTCTGGAGGAAAGCGCTACAATCAGGTCTTAACACGGAAGAAGCCATAATGGCAGGGGCAAAACATGACTTCTCTAGCCTAATGTATCAGTTGAAATTGGAGAAATTGAGTGATGGCTATACACCTCCAGACATGTGCGATATTTACAGCTATGTAGTGTAGCACCAGTTTGTTGGAGATACCCAGGAACACCTGCTGCTTATTGCTCACATTCCCAACCATAGAGGGAGGGGCTTGAGCATTACATATAACGAACCGCATTATGTGAATGTTGCTTCTAATCGATTAACCAATATCTCAATATATATAAGAACGATTGAGGGAAAAAATTTCCCTTCGGTGATGGGAGCTTAACAGTGAAGCTGCACTTTCGATGCTTAGAGTTATAATAGACAGAAAGCCTTTCACGCTCTATCAAGGTGTGAGTACTAGCGTGGTAGTGGAATTGGGTCCATTTTTTAACCATACTACGTATGAAGATGGGTGCCAGATACCTCTGGAGGAAAGCGCTACAATCAGGTCTTAACACGGAAGAAGACATAATGGCAGGGGCAAAACATGACTTGTCTAGCCTAATGTATCAGTTCAAATTGGAGAAATTGAGTGATGGCTATACACCTCCAGACATGTGCTATATTTACAGCAATATAGCGTAGCACCAGTTTGTTGGAGATACCCAGGAACACCTGCTGCTCATTGCTCACATTCCCAACCATAGAGGGAGGGGCTTGAGCATTACATATAACAAACCGCATTAGTGAATGTTGCTTCAATCTAATCGATTAACCAATATCTCAATATAGTATATAAGAGATTGAGGGAAAAATTTCCCTTCGGTGATGCGAGCTTAACAGTGAAGCTGCACTTTCGATGCTTAGAGTTATAATAGACAGAAAGCTTTCTTTCACGCTCTATCAAGGTGTGAGATACTAGCGTGGTAGTGGAATTGGGTCCATTTTTTTAACCATACTACGTATGAAGATGGGTGCCAGATACCTCTGGAGGAAAGCGCTACAATCAGGTCTTAACACGGAAGAAGACATAATGGCAGGGGCAAAACATGACTTCTCGAGCCTAATGTATCAGTTCAAATTGGAGAAATTGAGTGATGGCTATACACCTCCAGACATGTGCTATATTTACAGCAATATAGCGTAGCACCAGTTTGTTGGAGATACCCAGGCACACCTGCTGCTCATTGCTCACATTCCCAACCATAGAGGGAGGGGCTTGAGCATTACATTAACAAACCCCATTATGTGAATGTTGCTACTAATCGATAACAATATCTCAATATATATAAGAAGATTGAGGGAAAAAGTTTCACTTCGGTGATGGGAGCTTAACAGTGAAGCTGCACTTTCGATGCCTAGAGTTATAATAGAGAGAAAGCCTTTCTGGCTCTATCAAGGTGTGAGATACCAGCGTGGTAGTGGAATTGGGTCCATTTTTTAACCGTACTACGTATGAAGTTGGGTGCCAGATACCACTGGAGGAAAGCGCTACAATCAGGTCTTAACACGGCAGAAGACATAATGGCAGGGGCAAAAACGACTTCTCTAGCCTAATGTATCAGTGAAATTGGAGAAATTGAGTGAAGGCTATACACCTCCAGACATGTGCGATATTTACAGCTATATAGCGTAGCACCAGTTTGTGGAGATACCCAGGCACATCCTGTGCTCATTGCTCACATCCACAACAATAGAGGGAGGGGCTTGAGCATTACATATAACAAACCGAATTATGTGAATGTTGCTATAATCGATTAACCAATATCTCATATATATAAGAACGATTGAGGGAAAAATTTCCATTCGGTGATGGGAGCTTAACAGTGAAGCTGCACTTTCGATGCCTAGAGTTTATAATGGACAGAGAGCCTTTCACACTCTATCATGGTTGAGATACCAGCGTGGTAGTGGAATTGGGTCCATTTTTTAACCATACTACGTATGAAGGTGGGTGCCAGATACCTCTGGAGGAAAGCGCTACAATCAGGTCTTAACACGTAGAAAGCCATAATGGCAGGGGCAAAACATGACTTCTCTAGCCTAATGTATCAGTTGAAATTGGAGAAATTGAGTAATGGCTATACACCTCCAGACATGTGCTATATTTACAGCAATATAGCGTAGCACCAGTTTGTTGGAGATACCAAGGCACACCTATTGCTCATTGCTCACATTCCCAACCATAGAGGGAGGGGCTTGAGCATTACATATAACAAACCCCATTATGTGAATGTTGCTATTAATTTATTAACCAATATCTCAATATATATAAGAATGATTGGGGGAAAAAATTTCCCTTCGGTGATGGGAGCTTAACAGTGAAGCTGCACTTTCGATACTTAGAGTTATAATAGACAGAAAGCCTTTCACGCTTTATCAAGGTGTGAGGTACCAGCGTCGTAGTGGAATTGGTTCCATTTTTTAACCATACTACGTATGAAGATGGGTGTCAGATACCTTTGGAGGAAAGCGCTACAATCAGGTCTTAACACGGAAGAAGACATAATGGCAGGGGCAAAACATGACTTCTCTATCTTAATGTATCAGTTGAAATTGGAGAAATTGAGTGAAGGCTATACACCTCCAGACGTGTGCTATATTTACAGCAATATAGCGTAGCACCAGTTTGTTGGAGATAACCAGGCACACCTGCAGCTCATTGCTCACATTCCCAACCATAGAGGGAGGGGCTTGAGCATTACATATAACAAACCCCATTATGTGAATGTTGCTGCTAATCGATTAACCAATATCTCAATATATACAAGAACGATTGAGGGAAAAAGTTTCCCTTCGGTGATGGGAGCTTAACAGTGAAGCTGCACTTTCGATGCCTAGAGTTATAATAGACAGAAAGCCTTTCACGCTCTATCAAGGTGTGAGTACTAGCGTGGTAGTGGAATTGGGTCCATTTTTTAACCATACTACCTATGAAGATCGATGCCAGATAACTCTGGAGGAAAGCGCTACAATCAGGTCTTAACACCGCAGAAGACATAATGACAGGGGCAAAACATGACTTGTCCAGCATAATGTATCTGTTCAAATTGGAGAAATTGAGTGATGGCTATACACCTCCAGACATGTGCGATATTTACAGCTATATAGCGTAGCACCAGTTTGTTGCAGATACCAAGGAACACCTGCTGCTTATTGCTCATATTCCCAACCATAGAGGGAGGGGCTTGAGCATTACATATAACAAACCGCATTATGTGAATGTTGCTTCTAAACGATTAAACAATATCTCAATATATATAAGAACGATTGAGGAAAAAATTTCCCTTGGGTGATGGGAGCTTAACAGTGAAGCTGCACTTTCGATGCCTAGAGTTATAATAGACAGAAAGCCTTTCACGCTCTATCAAGGTGTGAGTACTAGCGTGGTAGTGGAATTGGGTCCATTTTTTATCATACTACGTATGAAGATGGGTGCCAGATACCTCTGGAGGAAAGCGCTACAATCAGGTCTTAACACGGAAGAAGACATAATGGCAGGGGCAAAGCATGACTTGTCTAGCCTAATGTATCAGTTCAAATTGGAGAAATTGAGTGATGGCTATACACCTCCAGACATGTGCAATATTTACAGCAATATAGCGTAGCACCAGTTTGTTGGAGATATCCAGGCACACCTGCTGCTCATTGCTCACATTCCCAACCATAGAGGGAGGGGCTTGAGCATTACATATAACAAACCCCATTATGTGAATGTTGCTACTAATCGATTAAACAATATCTCAATATATATAAGAATGATTGAGGGAAAAAGTTTCACTTCGGTGATGGGAGCTTAACAGTGAAGCTGCACTTTCGATGCCTAGAGTTATAATAGAGAGAAAGCCTTTCTGGCTCTATCAAGGTGTGAGATACCAG
>JAJOZX010021649.1:0-22915 GCA_023014485.1 Bathynomus jamesi
ACAGACAATGATCCAAAACATGAAAGTAAAGGAGCACCATAAAATGGCTTCAACAAAATAATTTCAAGCTTCTCGAATGACCCAGTCAAAGCCCAGATCTAAATTTAATCGAGAATTTATTATTTGATTTGAAAAAAGGTGTCCTCAAGAGAAACCCTTCGAATCTAAATGAATTGCAACAATTTTCTTTAGAAGAATGGTCTAAAATTTTTAATAAGAGATGTCGAACTTTGTAGAAAAATACCAAAAACGAATCATTGAAGTCGTTCAAGCAAAGGGTGGACACACAAAATATTAAATAATTTTGTAAGTAAATGTACGAAAACTTGCATTTTAACTCTTTTTATTTTCCTCAAATTATTTCATGTTTTACATTATGTGCTGTAGTTAAACTACTTTTTTTATTTGTTAAATTTTTTCGAATGAACGGTAAACTTTTCAATAATTATCCTATGCATGGTACAAAAAGATAAGGACAAATATGACTGAAATATTTCTCTGTACGAATGCTTATGAACGCCACTATATAATATATATATATATACACACATATATATAATATATATATATATATATATATATAGATATTATATATATATATATATATATATATATACCGGGTGAACCAAAAGTAGGTGGACAGTAAATGATAACGTTTATTTTGAGAATACATATACAATTATATTTAATTTTTTTGTATACTATAATACAAAATAAAATAAAAAATTAACTTATACCAATACAATACAAAAGCACTGAAAATTTTATCAACGCAGGTGCTCAAATTGCTGTCCATCACAATTTACACAGCTTTGAAGTCTACCTTTCACACTTCGACAAACATTTTTGCACAAGTTTCTTTGTGCATTAATTTCTTGAAATGCATCTCTGATGTAATTTTTCAAATCACCAACACTTCGTGGTTTTCGACTATAAACTTTGTCCTTGAGTACTCCCCAAATGAAAAAATCCATTGGGGTAAAGTCAGGTGAACGTGCAGGCCATTCAATTTGACCTCTTCGGCCGATCCATTTCTCGGGAAATGTTTCATCAAGAGACTCACGGACTGCTCTTGAATAATGTGGAGGGGCCCCATCTTGTTGGAAATAGAGGTCATGTGAATTAGGCTGTTGTTGTAAGTGTGGAACAACTTCATTCATTAGAATTTCGAGATACTTATCACCTGTGACTGTTCCATCAACAAAAATTGGTCCTAAAACACCAGAACTTGAAATACCACCCCAAACAGTGACACCAGGCGGTTTAGTTGCTGCTCTAATGTTAAATGCATGTTCTCACTATACCAGTAAACACAATTATGTCGGTTAACATGACCTGATAATTTGAAAGAAGCCTCATCGGTCCACACAATGTTATCTAAAATTATTGGATTTCCTTCAATTTCGTTCAGCATGATCTCACTAAATTGCAGCCGCCTGTCTGGGTCATCCTCCAATAAGCCATGAATTAGCCGTGGACGATAAGCTTTCAACCCAATAGATTTCAGAATTCGTATAATAGAGGTTTGTGAAATGTCCAGTTCTGCTGAGGCTCTTCTGGTGACTTTTTGGGACTGTGAACAAATGCTTCGGCAACAAGTTGCTTATTGTCCTCTGTGCAAACTGTTTTGGGTCGACCAGTTCTTGGGGCATTAAGAATTGAGCCAGTGGCATCAAATTTGTCACGAATGCGGTAAATGGTTTGTCTCTTTGGGGCTTGAGTACCAAATGTTTCAACCCATTTTGTTCTAACAGTTTCAGTATTTTGAGATTTCCAATACTCTTTTAACACCCATTTTCTGGCATCAGTATTTAGATTATTTGCCATTATGGGTTCTCTGAACTATCTGAAAAGAAAAAAGATTAAATTTAAATAAATTTAGTTATAATATTTAATATAATATAACACAAACGCCATAGTTATAATGAACACCATAGTTATAATATAATATAACACAAACCCTATTCAACCTACTGTCCACCTACTTTTGGTTCACCTGGTATATATATATATATATATATATATATATATAATTTTACTGAAAGAACTGCGTAGTTTAGCTACGGAATTACACTTCTCAAATGCATATCGAGTGACATCAATCAAGCCTTCACGAAGGCAATTTTCGCCCTCTATTCAGCGTTAAAGTTAAAGTCCAAGAGCTGAATTCATCGTGGTTATAAAGATGCATGTAGATCTTCGTTACATTTGGACAAACGACCAAAAAGGTTCCTTGGCAGGCACAAACCGCCTGAACACATATCAGTATTATAAAGCATTTCCACGATATCGTAAATGTGCTACAGAGCCTTCATACCAATAAAACAAATATTAAATAAAAAGCCTACAAAACTAAAATGCCTGGTCAGTTCTATCGGAACTGACCAGGTTTCGGCAAAACGAAGCGTCACAAGAAACTTCATTGAAGAACCAGAAGAAAAAATTAATCATCGCACAGTTTTTGAAGATGTAACATCTCGTTAAACAGGGGCCCGCTGTGGCCTGTTTTCATTTCGTTCAACTCTAAAATACTTATAATTCGTGTAATAATCCAACTCCCATTTATTTCTGTGCTTTGTCCTTCGCTGTAATAATATTTAATTCGGATCACCTGAAGATCAAAGCCCCCCCCAGCCTTCTTTAGTTAGCCTTATAATGCTAACTAACGAAAATATCACGACCTAACCTAACCAATCGTTAGGTCAACTGTACGCCCTTGACGATTGGTTAGGTTAGGTCCTGATATTTTCGTTAGTTAGCCTTATAAAGCTAACTAAAGAAGGCTAGGGAACCTGATCTTCAGGTGATCCTTTAATTCTTCATTTCAATCATTATTTGGCATTCTTAAATATCAAACCTTTGTAACTAACATTGATTTATAACGAATTGCATTTATCTTATTGTATTTATCGTACTTTGTTAATCATTGCAATATTTGTTAATTAATTTGTTAATTAAAGGAAAGAACCGTGCGGTCTTCTCTTTCTTTAATTAAAGAACTGGTTTATATGGAACAACTAATGGATCACCTGAAGATCAGGGCTCCCAGCCTTCTTTAGTTAGCTTTATAAGGCTTAACTAACGAAAATATCACGACCTAACCTAACCACTCGTCAAGGGCGTACAGTTGACCTAACGATTGGTTAGGTTAGGTCGTAATATTTTCGTTAGTTAGCCTTATAAGGCTAACTAAAGAAGGCTGGGGGCCCTGAACTTCAGGTGATCCCAACTAAGTATTTAATTACACTGCCCAACACCAATTTTGCTGATTTAATTCTAACACCTGTTTTTAGGTAACTTTGGTGTGCTGATTTCAAAAATCACCTTAGTTTTTGCCTATCACGTCAGGTTTTCGAGCAATCAAATACGGATATTTTGGAGATATTGCATTTTGGCAGGGTTATGCCCAATTTTTTTCTTTTCAAAAAATAAGTTTTTACATACTCAGAATCAGCATGGAAAAGTAAACAATTGTGCAGGGAGTGAACTTTAATATACAGTACAATGGTAATATTGACACATAAAGTGATTAAAAGTGTTTAAATAAACAAAAATGAATCCATATTAAAGCAAGCACGGGACCAGTTTTCTTAACCCTTTAAGCCCTGAATTTTTTGTAGGGTTAAGTTATGAATGCGTGTATTTGAAACGTTAGCAATTGGCATCTTCAGTCCTTAAAGGGTTAACATTGTCTTTTTCTTGTTTTCTTACTTTTCAGTGCTGATAAATTTTCTCTTATAGGACTTCCTAGAATGAGAGATGTCAAGACAATCTCTCTGCAGGCTCCAGCAGTAGTCAGCCATCATATGGGTATCCCATCTTCCTTGGTATCGTTCTTCCATCACTTTGATATCTTGGTGGAACCTTTCACCTTGCTCTTCACTAACATCACCAAGATTTTCTGGAAATTTATTCAGATGACTGTTGAGATAGTGAACTTTAATGCTCATGTTGCAACCCAACTGCTGAAAGTTTACAAGTAACGTCACTAGCGGAACCGGCTGCTCTCACTCCGCCAATGGGAAATCTCTCTCAGATCATGACGTCACGCTCACACCTGGGGAAATCACAGATACCCAAGATTTTAATATGTTGTACATGACCTTTAGATTTAATGCACAGATTTGCGTATTCCACAGATAAAATTTTAACAGCAAAACAGCTGTTAACAGGTCTCAAAACTCATCAATTTTGATAAGCGCCCTTCATGGATCACCCAAAATAGGCATATTGCATTGCACGGAAACCTGATGTGATGGACAAAATCTAAGGTGATTTTTGAAATCAGCACATCAATATTATCCAGAAACAGGTTTTAGAATTAAATCAGCAGCAAAAATGTTTTTTTTGTTGGGCAGTGTTATTCCGTTAGGCTGCGGTAATTTCTAATTAGATAGGCTATCTTGAAATCCGTAGCCTATAAACTATAAACTTGCCTCACTTAAGCTGCTTTTATAAACTGGTTAATTATATACAGGGTGGCCCAAAAGGTAGTTACCAACATTAACTTACATTTCCTCCGAAACGAATGAATAGAATTTGATGAAAATTTGCTGACACACTATACTACTCACGCCATTTGTTGAATGAACATTTTGGAGAGAATGTCATTGGTTTGGACTATCGGAAGCACTATAGAAGCGGAATTGATTGGCCTGCCTATTCGCCTGATCTCAACCCGTGTGACTTCTTTTTTGTGGGGATACTTCAAAGATAGAGTTTAACAGAGCAACCCAAAGACTTTGGAGGAGCTGAAATCATCGATTGAACGTCAAACCGTCCACATTCCGACAGAGGTTCTCCACAGCGTGGTATCGAATTTTGGGATGAGGTTGCGAAAAATCGTCGAAGTGGAGGGACAGCACATCGAACACATTGTCATATAAATGGATTGAGATGCTGATTTGAATGGCGTTTGAACTATCTTTGTACTCTCAATAGTTTTGATGAAATAAAGGCTTAAACTTGGTAGGTACCTTTTGGGCCACCCTGTATATATATATATATATGAGGTTCTCGTCGTTGAGATAGTCAGCATGTAATATTATGGGGACCGGAGCATATGAAGAGATTATAAAAATTCAAATGTGTGCGATGTTTGACTAACGAATGAGGTATACGTACATAAGGGTCATATGGCTCAATAAAAGCACTGGTAGGAAGAAATTGTTTGAGTATACTGTAGATGCTGCAAGAAGTGTAGGAACATTGGTGCCAACAATGAGGTATGGATGAGAGGCACTTGTTTGACATCTACATCTACAGATCTACAGAAGCTAAGGCTAACAAAGACCCTAAGATCCACTTTAAGGTTAGCCCAAGAGAAAGAAGAGAGTAGGGGGTTAAAAGAAGAAAATAGGGAGTTAAAAGAAGAGAATAAGGGGTTAAGTAAGTAGCAAAACCTATCAGTCGTGAATTAACATTCATTCAAAAAAAGAGCAGAAAGACTCACCATCATCATTCGCCAGCCACTGCCGACAAGTCGGAAAAATATTCGAAGAGAATAGGAAAAGGGTGATAGATGAAAGGAAGTAAAATAAGAACGCTTATAAACTATGCAAACACAGTCTTAACTCAAAGAAACACTATCATACCATGCAAACTACAGACATGCAAGTAAAGAGAGGATGTGAAGAATATAGCAAAAGGTGGGTTAGTTTACGCTGAGAGCTACATCTAAGTTCGTGTTAGTCTAATTTTTTTTAATATAAATTTAACGCTGGCATATCACACGCTGGTATGTCACAAGCTGGTATCAATCGTCAACAGACTCAAACCTCGACTATCACCCCCAGAGCTCTTGTTGCTAATTGTTTTATCATTTTAAACGACGTTAATATTTTTAAAATTCCTATCTAAACGGTTCTTAAACATATTAATGCTGGTAGAGTTCACGACGGGCGCGGGAAGATTATTCCATTTATCAATTACTTTAAACGTAAAAATGTTTTTAGCGATGTTAGTAATGAAACGTCTGCCACGTAATTTAAATCCGTTATTACGAGTATTGCTATTATCAAAAATGAACAATTTGTCAAAATTTACGTTATCGATTTTATTAACGATTTTGAAAACTTCAATAAGCTCCCCCCTTAATCTCCTAGTTTTGAGTGAATGCAAGTCTAACTCTTTCATCCTATCTTCGTAAGACTTGTCTAATGACGGAATTAGTTTCGTGGCGCGTAGCTGAACCCTTTTCAATCTATCAATATCCTCGCGCAAATACGGGCACCAAAACTGAACGGCATATTCTAAGTGAGGCCTGTCTAGGAACTTGAAAGGGGCAATATAATATTCTTCGATTTAAATTCGAAATTACGCGCTATGAAGCCTAACATCCTATTAGCTTTATTAGCTTTGCGCAAGACTCCAGGCACTGGTTCCTAACTTTTAAATCCTTAGATACGCGTACACCTAAATCTACTTCCTCGTCAACGCTGGCTAACTGTCTATCGTCCATCGTGTACGTGTAATTATTGTTACGAAAACATATATGCAAAACTTTACATTTGTTTGTTAAATTGCATCTGCCACTTATCCGTCCACTCCTTAATCCTATTTACACATCATCTTGGAGCCATGATAATATACTGTCAAAAGGGAGAACAGTCGAGCTGAATAATTTAGGCAGTATGATTGGTATAAAAGGGATAAGCTACAGGTATATAAAAAGGATGTTCCGAAAACGTGTGGAGTGAAAAATTCATTGGAGGTTAGAATGGAAGATAATTTGCTAAGGTGGTATAAGGTTCATGTAGGGAGAATGAAAGATGGCAGAATGGCAAAAGCCGTGTGTATAGGGAGATGTGAGGAGAGGAGGCCGCGTAAAAGATGGAAGGGTGTAATCAGTAAATATGCGCATGAACGTCGTGTATATATAAAAATGGCAGAACAGTTAACAAGAAACAGAAGAATGGAAGGGGTTTGTGAAATGCGTAGATTAAGACATTGCCCTCACTTGACGTACCTCGACCTTATGATGAAAGGTAACCCTGGATCCCTGAGGTTGGGGGGTCGGGGTGGGGGTGGTACCTCATTCCCAGAATTCTAGTGGTGATCCCTTTGTATCTTTGTGTGTGTAACTGATTTGAGGTGTTTTTAGTTCGGAGCTGAAGTGTCTTGCCCACCCCATCCAGAAGGTAAAATCGGCTATTGTATATATATATAGATATATATATATATATATAATATATATATATATATATATCACGATGTTTCACATCTCGGGTACAATTTTACATGTTTCTTTAATTCATATAACATTTATGAGAGGTTTCCTGCAAATACTAAAGCAATTTAACCATTTCTTAATATGTCTTAAAGTCATATTTTCATGCCAGTGTCTAAAGCTATTGAATCATCTGAAGATCACGGCCCCAAGACTTCGTTAGTTAGCTTATAAGGCTAATTAACGAAAATATCACGACTTAACCTAACCAGTCGTTAGGTCAACTGTACGCCCTTGACGATTGGTTAGGTTAAGTCGTGATATTTTGTTAGTTAGCCTTATGAGGCTAACTAAAGAAGGCGGGGGCCCTGATCTTCAGGTGATCCAAGCTATTTTACATAGAATGCAACGGTTTCTATTATAGTAAGTAAAGAAAAAAATTAATCGCAACAATGCTTTAAAAATGGTCAAATTGTACCTAAAATATTTCATTATGGTAGAAGAGTAAAAGGGGAAAGATTCATAATATAGAGCGGCTCTCCGAGTTAAACTGCTCGATACAATTTATGGTAATACATCACCGCATTCTAAAGTTAATCAAATTCTTTTCAGAAAAAGACAGACCTCTAAATTATATATATTTAGCCAACTTGGTCTCACAATGAAAAAGAATTTAAGGCATCTTCATTGGGGATTAATCTTGATTATAGGGCAAATGTATAGGATTTAAAAATAGGTTTTCCTATATTAAGTGTATACAGTATATGGGAAAATTGTACAAATAAGTTACGACTCCCGAATTTTTAAGGGTGTCAGTCATATAAAACCTTTACACTATCTCTTGACACTTTTTCTGGAAATTTTAGTTTGAATAAATACAATAAAAAGTAATAATGATTAAACCTATGAGAGTGAAATTTTTGTTTTTAGTTAAAGTAATTATTTAAGCCAAGTTTCAAATCTGAATATTTTTTTATAAGAAACTGAAATAGATAATGCAAGATAGAATATGTGATGAGAAGTAGGAAATATCTATCGCTAAATTAATAGAGTATGTAAATCATATGTAAAGTATGTGTGAAAGCAGTCTGCATATTCGTTATAATATCGTTAGAGTAAAATTTAAAATGAAAAATTTACTACTACAAAATTAAAAGAAAATAAATTATAAAAAAGTTTCCATGAATACTTACTTTATTACTAGTTGTGTAAACACTGTTCTATTCTTTCCTTACGATTCATTATAGTGCTACCTTTTCAATGAATTTAAAATTTTGGTACTTTCCTGTTATCCCGGACCCCAGACTTTTTGCCAGATTCGTACGCCACTTGCCAGATTGCCAAATTCCATTGCCAATTTTTTTTTAAATGTTAAGTAAGTAACTAACGAAACCTAACCTACCCTAACCAGGGGTTAGGTTAGGTTAGTTACTTAGCATTAAAAAAAATTGGCAATGAAATTTGGCAATCTGGCAAAAAGTCTGGGGTCTGGGATAACAGGAAAGAACCAAAATTTTTAATGGAAATAAATGTACGTGAGAGGAAAATATTTCAAACTATATATATTTATTATATCTTTGTTTGTGCACTAAAAGATAGCTAAAAGCAGAGTTTAAAGAGGTAGACAGACGGCATAAACCCTCAAATGATAGACCAATCAACAGAGCGATAAACACGGGCGAGTCATCATGGTTTTTGGGCGTCTTCTGGCGGTCGAGCCTTCGACAATAGATTAGGAGAGCCAATTAGGATCGAAATAACGCTACTTCGCTCTCGTAAAGAACCGTGGATGCATCGACGATTCATCTGCCTGAGGATATGGTCGTGCTTTAATAGCGGATTTAATGTTGTCGGAGATCGTTTGTGGTTCTCCGGCATTGTAGTTTGTGTCGTGATGTGTCGTCCACGAGAAGGAAGAAGGGGAATGAAGGAAAGTTTATTGCAGTGAAGGATTAATTATGTTATCACGAGGAGAAGGTATTTTATTTACTTCAGTTTACAAGCGCTTACTTTGGGTTTCGTGTGTCGTTATTCCATTACGTAAGTTTCACAGTCTCTGCATTTGCAGTTAATACAACATCTCCATTTTAATTTCATATTCCTCTAGAAATTTACTCTCCGCATAAATGTGTTTATGCATTCGTCAAATCGTTTCGTACGATTAAATAGCCCCATAACTTCCACTTTCGATATCACATATGAGGAATATAGCCACTTATAGCTATATAACTTACAATAATATCAAATACGGCGTTAAATGTTTATTACACGATAAACCTGAAGGAAAGTTAATAAACATAAAAGCCTGAACGATGTATCAGTAAGGGCAGGACAGCCCCCTTCATAGCAGTTTTATTACGAAACGATCCCACAGAGGGCGCCATGGGGGAATTTTCTAACCCATCAGCCCCAAAGGACTGACCATTTCCATTTGATTAATGAAGCTATCAAAACTTACTTTATAGATTTACGTTAAAGACAAAATTACTTGAATACTTCAATTAATTTTTGATGCTGACTATAACATTTTTAGCGTTTATATAACAGATATTGTAATGCATAATATTAACAGCTGCAAACTTCGGTGCTACTGTAGTATGCGGTCTACCTACGATTCGGCGGTCTACCTACGATTCGGCGGTCTACCTTTTAATTATAGCTTCTTATCTTCTTATTATTTTATTATTAGGTTAATTGTACGCCCTTGACGATTGGTTAGGTTAAGTCGTGATATTTTCGTTAAAACTAACAGAAATATCACGACTTAACCTAACCAATCATCAAGGGCGTACTGTAGTATGCGGTCTACCGTTAAGTATGCGGTAGTAGTATGTTTTAACTTCTTTAATAATTCCTTAATTGTGTAAATTAAATTATAATTCCTTTCAATTCATTTTCAATTCATTTTAAATATTTTGAACGGTAGACCGCATACTACAGTAGAAACTTAACGGTAGACCGCATACTACAGTAGAAACTTAACGGTAGACCGCATACTACAGTAGCACCCAAACTTCTTAGAAGTTTATCAAAGCGCAGACTTTTAAAACGATCTTAATTACTTTTTAAATATTTGATTACAGTGTAAAAAATCTGAAATGTACACGCGCGATATATATATATATATATATATATATATTCGGCTATATTATTATAGAATTAAAAGTATGTTTATTAGGACTGTACGAAACAGAAGATACACTAATAAAATAATAAATAAAAGATAATTTGGATAATTCTCTTCAAGTTAGTTTCGTTAGAAAATAAAACTAATTTAAAATTTTTTCTTATTATATTACATAATGAATAAGAAATAAACTCGTAATTTTATCGTAAATTAATTTACCCTAGCTATCCTTCCTTTTAAACGAAATATACATACATACACACACACAATATATATATATATGTATGTAAAAGCAAGACGATGAATATTTCAGACATTTCGAGAACAAGTGAATGAAGAAAAAATAAAACAAATGAAATAGAGGAAATTAAAAAGAAATTTAAAATACAAAACTAAAATAAATTTCAGGATAAAATTTCGAGAGAACCGTACGGCGTACGCAGTTCTTTTCGTAGATTTTCAGACTGAACACCGAAATATGGCAATGAAAAATGTAATTTAAGTTTAGGAACAAAGGGCTTAGGTACAAGTGGACAATATTGTTTAGATAAAAATTTGTTAATTTCTGACTCAAGAACCCTGCCCGGGAAGTCATTGGAAGTAAAAAAAACTATTAGGAATTCAAATTCCTGATGTAAAAGATTAAAAGTACAGTAGAACAACTCGTATATGCTGTTGAAATAAAGGTCTTAACTGCATTAAATTTAAACTTAAAAGGACAATTATTCAAAAAAAGCAAATACCAAATCCTGAAAAGGTGCGTTTTCCGAAAAGTGAGGTTAAAAAAAACGGAATTTGTACTGTCCATTGTAATATTAAGAAAAGCAACTTTCTTATTAGACTCGAGTCTGATATATATATATATATATATATACTGGTCAAAAAAAGAAACGCAATTTTTGAGATTTATTAATAAACATGAGGACTCAGTATATAGTAAATGATTCTTTAACATAACAAACAGTCAATAACGCGTATGGCCACCCCTAGCCACAATGCAGGCTTGGAGTCTGGCCCTCATCGACCTCAACAGTCTCTGCAGGAAAGCAACAGTCATGCTCCACTACTGCAGCATCTGAGTATCGCTCCCCTGGTCGTCTGTATACCTGACACGGCCATCAGAATTGGACAGTCTGAAGCGAGACTCGTCAGAAAAGAGGACTTGTTCCACATTCTTTGTGTCCAGTCACGGTGCTGATAGGCCCATTGCAGGCGTCGTTGCCTTCTTGCATCAGTGAGAAAAGGACCTCTGTAAGGCCTGCGGGATCGGAGTCCTGCATTACGGAGTCGGTTTCTGACGGTCTGGTCACTAATTCTGTTGTTGTGGATACCAGGTGTCTCTCTGGCTGTCTGACGAGCATTCCGCTGCCGATGACGCAGGTGCTGCAGTACAATGTGGCGATCCTGGCGTTGGGTCGTCACACGAGGTCGCCCACGTCTTGGCAGGTCCTGAACACTTCCTGTGGCATTGTACCGTCTAACAAGCCTAGAGATTGTGCTGGGATGCACATGCATTCGTTGTGCAACTTGGACAGCAGACATGCCTGCATCCAACATGCCCAAGGCACGACCTCTGTTGACCTCTGAGAGTCGTGGCATGCCTCAATCGCGGGAAAAAGTTTGGTTTTCTCAACGGGCAGTGTGTATTCTGTGAAGTCAAAGAAAAAATGCATGCCTTCATAAAGAATACATTCAATTTAATCTCTGTTTATTGTTTGTAACAAAATGGCGTCTTGGCCGGGATTAGTCAGGTTTAAAAACATGCACTAAGTGGCTTTAAAAGATTTGAACAAACATTTAACCATAATCTTGAAACTGTGATAATACCACTAACAACTTAAATTTTACACCATATGCAAGCTAATTGCGTTTCTTTTTTTGACCAGTATAAAACAGTCAAAAAGGTGAATCGAAATTGAAAAATGGGTACTTGTAGGCTATCTCCCCCCACCAATTTTGGCAGAATATTTTCGTTAAAACTAACGAAAATATCACGACTTAACCTAACCAATTATTAAGGGCGGACAGTTGATCTATTAGTAAATACTATTCCAGAAACAAACAGTGTTATAATTAATAACACTGGTCTATAAATTTTGAAAAAGTTTGTGCTTCGGAGATAAAATGTGTTTCCTGTTATGGATTTTGGGGTGCTGAAAATGAATATGACCATAAAAACAGTCGATTGGCTACAGTTTCCAAGAAAATTTAAGTTACACATTTTGCGTATATGTATACCATATATTAGTAACATACCTGTATAATGCAGTCACTTATATTGATTCAACCCGTCGCTTCTTTGCTTGTCTCTTGTATTCAACTTCTGGAGCATCTCTTGTTATTGTCCAGCAGTAGTCTGCTAACAATGATGGACTCCATTTCCCCTGGTAGCGTTTCTCCATCGCTGAGATATCCTGGTGGAAACGTTCAGCATGTTCATCGCTGACTGCTCCACAGTTGGCCGGAAAAAATTCCAGGTGCGAATGGAGGAAATGTATCTTTAAAGACATATTGCAGGCCATTTTTTGATAGGACAACAGCAGGTTTTCCACCAGCTCCCTGTAATTGTCAGCTTTGGTATTTCCGAGAAAATTGGTTGCTACTAACCGGAAAGCATTCCACGCTGTCTTCTCACCACCTAGGATACGGTCGAACTCCTCATCTCTTAGAAGCTTTCGGATCTGTGGACCAACAAATACACTCTCCTTGATTTTTGCTTCACTGAGCTTTGGGAATTTACCACCGAGGTACTTAAAAGCTGCCCTCGTTTTATCCATAGCCTTAACAAAATTTTTCATGACACCCAGTTTGATGTGTTAAGGGTGGTAACAAAATCTTGCTCGATTCTACAAGTGGAGGATGCTGAACATTTTTTGTTTCAGGTTCCAATGAGTGTCGGAGTGGCCAATCCTTCTTGATGTAATGAGAAGTCCTAGCCCGACTATCCCATTCACACAGAAAACAGCAATACTTAGTGTAGCCCGGCTGCAGTCCAAGCACGATAGCAACAACTTTCAAGTCACCACAAACCTGCCACTGATGTTTGTCATAGTTTATGCAGTTCAAAAAGTTGCTTCATGTTGTCATATGTTTCCTTTATGTGGACTGCATGATCAACTGGAATTGATGGCAATACGTTGCCAACATGCAACAAAACAGCTTTCAGACTCAACTTCGATGAATCAATGAACAGTCTCCACTCATCAGGATTGTGAATAATGTTGAGAGCTGCCATCAGACCATCGACGTCGTTGCAAGCTACAAGGTCACCTTCCATGATGAAGAATGGGACAAAATCTTTTTGACGGTCACGAAACTTACACACACTAACATTTTCAGCGAGGAGATTCCACTGCTGCAATCTGGAGCCCAACAGCTCTGCCTTACTCTTTGGCAGTTCTAAATCTCTGATAAGGTCGTTTAATTCATTCTGAGTTATCATGTGCGGTTTAGAAGATGTCAAGTTATAAACAAATTCAGGGTCTTGTGAAGTTGAAAGCCCACAAGTTTCGCAGGTTCCTTCATTCTCCTCGTCCTCTGACTCCAGAGAGAATGAGTGTGGGGGCTCAGGAACGGGTAGTCCTTCGCCGTGAGGTACCGGGCGTATAGCAGAGGGTATATTCGGATATTGTAAAATCCACTTTTTCTTCTTGCAAATACCTTTCTTGACTGGAGGCACCATGCAGAAGTAACAATTGCTGACATGATCTCTTGGTTCCCTCCACACCATTGGCACTGCAAAAGGCATAGATTTCCTTTTCCGATTCAACCACTGGCGAAGGTTTGTTGAACAAGTATTGCAGCAAATGTGTGGGGCCCAACTCTTGTCCTGATCTCCAATCTTACAGCCAAAATAAAGGTGATAGGCTTTCCTAATCACGGCGGTTATAGCACGCTTTTGTGATGCAAAAGTCAATTCTCTACAAACATAACAGGTTATCTACACTGTTCACGCAATTACGAGGCATCTTTGTTCAAATTTGGTTGAAAAAAATTCAGCTTCAAAAGCAAACACTAAAAAGAGTTTGAAAAGGGTGCACTGTATAACTTCCTCGAATGAACTGATGTTGTGGCGTAATATGTAGACGCCTGTGACACATCGACGCCTTGACTCTACTGCGCATGCGCGTAGTTATATTTTTTTTTATTTTAATAAATTAATGTAATTACATTGCATTTTAATAATTTTAAATTAGGTAAGGTTAAGTTAGGTTAGTATTCCATTTATATTAATATCAAAAACATTATGGGAAACAAAGTTAAAATGATCCAATCTATTTTTTAATAAATAATTTACAAATACATAATGTAATAGATAAATGTAAAATTACATTTTATTGTATATATATGTATATATTTACATGAATTTATTAAAATAAAAAAAATATAACCGCGCATGCGCAGTAGAGTCAATGCGTCGATGTGTCACAGGCGCCTACATATTACGCGACAGATGCAGTCCAGTTAGTAGGGTGCAGGGTTGCCTGATATCTTTATAAATAGAAGCAATTGGCAATTTTAGGCATCATTTTCGTATTCAGTGACCCAAAATTAGTAAGATTAACTACTTTTATTTCCGAAGCATTTTGGCTGTAGACTAGTGTAATAGATCAACTGTACGCCCTTGATAATTGGTTAGGTTAAGTCGTGATATTTTCGTTAGTTTTAACGAAAATATTCTGTCAAAATTGTGTGTGGGGGTGGTGGGATAACCTACAAGTATCGAAAAGTGTCTTACCAGGTTATTATTGGGGTGAGGGACTAATTGAATAGAAGGTTGGGAATGATTGGTTGTTGGAAGAATCCATATTAGAAAAGTTGGAGCCAGACGGAATGATGGTGGATTTCTTTTCGGTGGTAAGATATGGCAGTTTATTTGGCGATGTTTAAGTTAAAGGCGGAACTATAGTCGTTGAGGGTTAGTTTAATACTGAGGATGTAAAGGATGTTAGTTGGTTGGTTGAGTTAATAATTTTGAAGTTGGAGAGAAGTAGTGGGTGGTTGTGAAGGTGGCAGTGATCCCTTACTGCTAAGTTGGAAGGTTTAGTAGTATTGCCGCAAAATGGGAGAATGTAATTGAAATGCAACATTGCATGCAGCATGATGAGAGTGTTTTTGAACCCCTCTCCACCCCCTTCTGGCCCCTTCACCCCCCAAAATATATATATATCTGTGAACTCCAAGTGTAACCTAACCGGGTTGCTCAGTCCTACAAATATATATATATATATATGGTACTTACGTATTATCGGGACTACCAAACTGTTTATTATGTATTTTTGCTCTCGTCATTTTCGTTTAAACTAAAGAAAATATCACAACTTAACCTAACCAATCATCAAGGGCGTACAGTTGACCTAACCGGGCATTCAGTGTCTATGGATAGAGTGTCAACTGAATACCTGTTTAGGTCAACTGTACGCCCTTGATGATTGGTTAGGTTGAGTTGTGATATTTTCGTTAGTTTAACCCTTTAAAGGCGGCTACATGATGCAATAGTAGCCAAACCTTGAAAATGTTATACATTAGTCTTCTTTACCAGCTTTACAAATTTCTATTTAGAAATTTAAAAAAAATATATTTTTATTGTTATTTTTTGTTCCCAAATGGGAACGTTGGCATATTAATTAAGCTATACGTTTTAAGGTCAAATTTAATAAACGCTGAATTCCTTCTTTTTTCTCTCTCTCTTAGAATTGTTATGACTAAAATTAGGAAAAAATAAACAAATACCCAAGTTTTTAATTTATTTGGAACAAGAAGTGATATATATATATGTATCGTACAAAGTATGATTCTTACTGTTTACATTTTACTTTTATGAAATGTTGCACTACATGCTTTATGCATCCTTTTATCGCACTTGGTACACTTCATCCCGATATTTTTCATGCACACAATGCATCTTCCCTGAGAGCAAGATTCTATAAAATGATTAATTTTATTGTACCTAGAGGCATTACTGGGTTAGGGTGTGTCGAATTTTTCAACTTTCAAGTTCCAAATATGAGGGTGCTAAAAAGTTGCAGCATGACTTAGGAATTCTAAAGATATTTTTGTTAATTTAATATAATTTAGTTTTGCTTGGTAAGAAGCTACATAAAAATAGTGACTTTTTTGACTTTTTTGTGGAATTATATAATAATTA
This sequence comes from Bathynomus jamesi, assembly GCA_023014485.1. Classification (NCBI taxonomy): domain Eukaryota; kingdom Metazoa; phylum Arthropoda; class Malacostraca; order Isopoda; family Cirolanidae; genus Bathynomus; species Bathynomus jamesi. The sequence goes on from JAJOZX010021649.1 coordinate 16,444, forward strand.
TTATATTAATAATTATATATGCTGTATATATAATGCACTGCTGTTTTTGCTTATTTCACAGGTTGAAACATATTCATCAGTGTGCTGAAGATTACTTGTCCGTCAGTGCTACCATCCTAACCAGTGGGAATTGACCTACAATGGCTTCTAAAAGGAGGACAAGACTGGGGACATTCACACATATGAGCAACCTAATTGGAACTGGTAGAGAGTTGTTGCCCTCTGAACTCCCAACTCTGTGAGACGTTCTGAAATATGGGCTACTGCTAAGAGAACAAAGTGGTGAGGATGTGAGAAACTAACCAGCAGCCAGTCTTGCAAAGGACATTTACCCTAAAGTGCTTGAAAAGTGGGAACGAGCAAACAGTTCTTTTGCAGCCCCCGTTGTAAATTCACGAGTCACAATCTTAAACAAGATCCAAGAGAGCTGGGAGCAGGCCAAAAACATATCTCTTGGGAGAGGAACGCTACATGTCAAAGAGGCTTTCATTGCAAAACTTGACAAGCTTTTTGACATCCTCAGTTGCAAGTGTAAATTGTTCTCTGCTCTGAATTTGGCTGCCTTGCAGATGCTGGTTGCAAAAACGAAACTCACATTAACTGTACATGCCCTAGGGAGATGAAGATCCCTGTGAAGGAACTTGCTTTCATTAAAGGTCAGAGAGACAAGTCTGGTTCTATTGGACCACATCAGATTGGCTTGCCAGATCAACCTGAGCACAACAGACAAGTCAAAAAGCAGAAGCGGCAAGAAGACGAAAGAAGAAGGCTGCTGGATATAAGCAGACAAGTAAGCAGGATGTTTCAATGCCATCAAATGAAATAATTTTCTCTGATGATGAAAATGAAGAACAAATAGCTGATGCTCAAGATGGAAAGGATGGAAGTTATGAAGTGACATTAGAAATACCAAGCACGTCTTCAACTTCCAATAAAAAGCCAGAGTGCACACATTAGAAATACCTAATGTTGCTATGCATAGAATCAGATATGGTGTTGGCCTGCGTGCCACAGCTGCCATCACCACTGCTGCCTTTATGGATGCTGGCTTGATCACTGAAGAAGACAAGAGACTTGTAGTTGATCACAATAAAGTCAAGAGGGCCCAAGAAAAAGTTATGAGATCCCTGGATCAGGAATTGATGATCTTTGTAAGAAGGGTGAAATTGACTGCATCTTCTTTGACGGCCGTCAAGATACAACTAAAGTTATGCTGAAAGCAGACAATTCAGATCGTCAGTTCCCCAGCATCATCAAAGAAGAGCATTATTCTGTGTGCAGTGAGCCAGGTGGAAGATATCTCTACCACTTCACTCCTGAGAAAGGCTCAACGAGAAAAAAACCTGCTGAAGTTATTGCTGATAATCTTGTAGATTTCATGAAGAAGAAGGGCATTGATAAAAGCCTGCAGGCCATTGGAGGTGATTCTACAAATGTTAACACTGGCTGGGAGGGTGGTTCCATGCATTAGGTAGAGGTCAAGCTTTGCCGTAAGCTGATCTGGTTGGTTTGTGCCCTCCACACTAACGAGTTACCCCTGCGACACTTGATCACAGCACTGGATGGGAAGACCTTGTCTAACAACAAGTGGACAGGTAACATTGGCAAGATGCTAGACACTGCAACCGAACTTGAAAATGATCCTTCATTCACCAAACTCTCAATTGGAGAGCCTCTTACTTCACTGAGTGACAATGTCGTAAAGGATCTCTCTACTGATCAAGCGTACGGGTATAGGATCACACAGGCCATAAGGACAGGAGAACTTCCCACAGATCTGGCCCTTCTTGAAATTGGTCCAGTGAGCCATTCAAGGTGGTTGACAACAGCAAACAGGCTTTGTCGCATATGGGTTTCAAAACATGGCCTTAAAGGGAAAACCCTCAACAATTTAAGACTGATAGTGGAATACATTGTTGGTGTGTACTACCCCTGTTGGTTCAACATCAAAGTAAAACACTCTTGGGTGGAAGGCCCACGCCACACATCTTGTTTCAGCTGCGGCTAGTTAGGCTGGAAAAGAAGGCTGTAGTGGATGCTGTTTTGCCAACCACCAAGCGCTCAGCATGGTATGCATTCAGCGAAATGATAATCCAGACACTCTTGTGCTCAGATGACAGTGAGGAGAGGAGAGCTGGTGTCTAAAAGATTGTTGACATGAGGGGTGGAGATGATGACACACTTGGAGATCTTTCTGTACGTCCCAGGAAGACACCTTCCATCAACCCCAGTGCTTCTTCCGTGTTGGAGCTGACAGACTGGTCTGACGGGGTATTTGAACTCCTTTGACATGTAAACTGACTACAGCGGAAGTAAAGAAGTTCTTTGACAACCTATGCAAGTTCCACAGTGGCCCTGTCATGCTCAGTCAATAGAGAGGTGTGTGAAACAAGTCACAGAGGCAGCAGGCAGGGTGTATACACATGAGAAACGTGAGGGCTATATCAGAGGCCAAGAAGCAAGTCGGCGGCTGATGTCCAAGAATGAATCAAAGCAAGACTTGATGAAACTTGTTGTTTAAATATTTTTTTTTACTGATGTCATTACTTTCTAATGTTGTTTTATGATTACAAGGATATGTTTTATGATTACTAGGATATGTTTTATGCAGAGAAACTAAAATTTTTATAGCATTACCTGACATTTTGAGAAGCTAAAATTAATAAATGTTGTTTTCCGAGAGCAATTTATGTGCTTTTTAATCAAACGTAGATTTACCAAGCTAAGTGTTGAGCAATCACAAAAATAATAGCAGATTTGAATTCTTCACATCCAAAAACATATTTTTAAAACCCCTCAGTGAAGGAATTGGCAAAAATTAATTTTCACCTCCCAAATTGACACACCTTATTGCTGGGTGGTGCATATGGACCTCCCCTTCGTAACCTTTGTTCTTGCGTTGTTGTCAACGTTCGGGCTACGGCTCTCCTGAACTGTAAATGGTTTACATTTGATGTTGTGTTTATATGCTTATAGAATCTAAATGCAGCGATTACAGAGAAATTGAAGAGAGTCGAGAATATATTCCACCACCATTTTTTAGAGCGTAATCTTGGTCGATACGAGGATAGCAGTCGGTCGCAAACATCCACCCCTCCCATTCCTTTATTGTACATAGAAATAAGAAACGGCTGACTGACTTTTTTCATATGTTCTTGTTTTACTCGCCTTTCCGTTGTTTGAACTCGGGTGACGCCGTAGTAATTACTAGCTACGGTTACAACTGAATTGTCGTTCCATTTGACGCACAACACTTTTCCATCTGATTTAAAATCAAATGCCCCTCGTTCCTTTTTTTTAATTTCCGACTTAGACAAAAGGGGGCAGTGCCAGATTATTATTGTCAGCAACATGTAGAAATCGTTTTATGGACCTAAACCTTTCTATACTCATTGTTTTAGCAAATATAGGCGCTTCCATGTCAACATTGGTAGACCAGTAGTTATTTTCAGAGGGAACACTACGATAACCACTTATGAGTAAGAATCCTAAAATGTTTTGTATTTCTTCTTCGCTAACTTCAAAGCCTTGAACATTTTTGTCTCGTACAGCATACATATTTGTCTGTTCCATTATAAATGTAATTATCTCATTTGTAAAAAATAAACGAAATATTTCATAAGGTTCCTTACCGCAGTGATCTTCCTCTACTTTATCTGGAATAGAATGAGAGGTCAAAGATCTTTTCAGTATTTCGCCAGCGCGGACTACTTTCCGAAGAGCTTACAGTTTTGGCACTATCCTCATCTTCTTCATTCAAATGCAGTTCAACCTCGCCAGCAACTTTATTTGGCAAACCTTCTTGATCAAAAACTGCATCATCACATTCTTCATCACTATCGACGTTCTGGTTACCCGTTTGAGGAGGCAGAACAACATCTACCTCAGGAGCGCTTGAATTTGCAGCAGCTTCTGTCGCCGTGTAAAGGAAACGGAATCTCGAAACTTTAGGTCGTGATCTAAAAAAAAGGATTGCAAAACAATAAAATCAGTCAGGTGTCACTTCTAAATTTACACTCTTTATACCCTTCATAACTTGTATAAAATTCCTTATCATGAAATAAAATAATGTAAACCTAGTCCTAAAACAGATAATTACAGACGATGCATTTATATGTCACACAGTAAAGTACGTAATATATATATATACACTTACTCATAGAATGATGAAGCTTCCGTAATCACAAAAAAATGTTCACTGCTTGTTACTCGTATGACAAATGTAGAGAAATGCGTTCCTGGGTTGCTTTTATACAAGCTTATTACGCTGAAAATAAAAAAATTGCATCATCACAACTGTAACAATGACGCAATAATTGATATAAATGCATCATAAACATATGATACATGTATTTCTGACTCATTTTTATCGGCATCTATTTTATACGCCTTATCTTTCAAGTAAGACACACACCATTGCTTAAAATTTACGATATGCGCAAAAAAGCCCGGTAAAAGCATAGCTTGACATGCCAACGTTCCCATTCTGGGAACATCAAAATAAAAATTCTATAAACAGCTAATTAGATAAATTATCTCATAGGAAAGTATATAATACACTAAAATAACACTCTGTCGATGCACAGGAATCGGTGTTAGCATCCTGACAAAAATTTTTGTTTAAAAAAAAAATTAGGTAAAGAATAGTAGTACAAAACGGCAAAAAGCGATAATTTCAAACAGTTCAAAAACAACTATAAAAAACCTAAAACTTTAAAATAACCATTAGAATATATTAAACCAACATTCAGAAAGACGGAAATATAACAAAATTTGAAAGTTTTTGAAAATATTAAAAAATACAACTATTTTATTTTATGTTCTCGAAATGGGAACGTTAGCAAGTAAAGGGTTAAACGAAAATGACGAGAGCAAAAATACAGAATAAACAGTTCGGTAGTCCCGATAATACGTAAGTACCATATAATATATATATATATATATAAGATATATATATACAGGGTGGGGCACGGGAACCAGTGTTTTTGGAATAATCAGGAAAATGATATTATTTTTGTAAAGAAAATATATTGGTAGAACAACATTCGTAAGAACATAGCATTTCATGTCATAATAATCATGTACGAAAATTATATCTGGCATATGATGTCCTTGGCCGTCGACGCATTGTTGAAGGCGTTTACGAAAATTGGCCTCCACTCTTCCCAGCAGGTCTCTGTTGATTTGGATGATTTGTTGACGGATCGCTTCCTTCAATGCATCTAATGTACGGGGCTTGTCCTCGTAGACACGTGACTTGAGGTACCCCCATAGAAAGAAGTCACATGTGGACAAGTCAGGGGACCGAGGGGGCCATGCAATTCACCAAATCTCGAAATGAGATGGGGAAACAGGGGGCGAAGAACAGCCATTGACGCTCTGGCGGTGTGGCGTGGCCCCATCTTGCTGAAACCACAAATGTCGACGAGCAATACGCCTTCTTCGTAACTCAGGGATGAAAAAGGTGTTCACCATCTCAATGTAACGCCCAGATGTTATGGTAACGGTAACCCCATTTTGTTCGAAGAAATAGGGACGATGACGCCAACTTCCCACCGCGCACCAAACTGTAACCTTAGGGCTATGCAGCGGTTTTTCATGGAGTTGTCGCGGGATTTTCAGCAGCCCAAATACCGACAGTTTTGATTGTTGACGGCCCATAAGGTGGAAATGGGCTTCATCACTCATTACCACCATCATTTTTCATTCTGCTCATAAAGTGCAAGCATTTCCTGTGCAAAATTCAGTCGTTGGGGCATCGTGTACATTCAATTCCTGCACCATCGCTAATTGTATGGGTGAAAATGTAATTCTTCATGCAAAATCCGTCTACAGTACGATTGCTGATTCCGAGTGCAGCTGAATGTCTCCGAGCAGAGCGGCCTGGGCTTTGCAACATCGCTTGTCTGACCCTTTCAACGTTCTCGGAGTACGCACAGTGCGTTGCGGCCCTTCGGTTTGTTTTCATATTGAGCCTCCTGTTCGAAGATTGTTTAACAACGTAAGATTGTGTCACGAGCGGGAACAGTCATTTCGATGAATGTTGAATCTGCGGCGAAACGCACGCTGAACTGCTGTCACTGACCGCCACTCCTAACAAAATGATCATACGCGAACATGCGGTGTTCTAACAGTCCACTGCTCCATGATGGCACCTGAAAGATAAGGTGAGTGTTAGTTAAAGTTAAATGCTATGAACCCAGGAATGGAATGCTACCTACCGCACGCCCCTCCCATTCCTAATGGCCGATTACTAGCTATTAAAAAACACTTGATTCCCGTGCCCCTACCCTATATATATACACAAACTCAGAATGGTTCCTGAGAAAATTATATGTTAAACACAGACCGTGCATGGAACAAGGAACTTTCTGGGAAATTTAAATCCACTATAGTCCGAATAAGTAACGGTAAATGACAAATACCATAGTTTTTCTTTTTCATGATGTTAGCCCGACGTGGGCAACGGGTC
>JAJOZX010021650.1:5000-18450 GCA_023014485.1 Bathynomus jamesi
TGGGTTCGCCTGTTATAAGTTTTTTAAAAATGTATACGTTGTTTTGGGACACTCTGTATATATATATATATATATATACACCGTATATATATATATATATATAATATATTATATATATATATATATACACCGTATATATATATATATATGTTGGTTTTATCCGACTTCATAAGTTTTTTCGGTGGAACCCTGTAGTTCCGAAGAGTTTCCCCATTTAAATGAGGTATTTTGAGATTTTTAAAGTTAATTTGTCTCAGAAATATTGGGCAAACTGAGGTGAGGTTAGATTTGGTTAGGTTAGTTAGGAAACTGATCTCAAGTCGGGTTAAATGTGTGTGTGGGGGGGGGGGACTGAGCATAAGTGAGATAGTGTGTGATAATTCTCAGATGTAGTGGGGTAATCTTTTTGCGAGGTAATATTTTCGATACTTCGAAACGTCAAACAAAAATTCAGAAAAATTATAAAGATTTTCATTGTAAAAACAAAATATTAAAAATTACGCTAGATTAGATCAGTTAAAATTTAGCTTAGGCTAATAAGTATCTCCCTAAATAGGGACTTAACAGAAAACTCCCTTCTACTAGTTCTTGCCCGCATTTGCGTTCGGACACACATTACCGTCTTTCCAGTTCAGTGGCACTTAGGTTAGGTTAGATTTTTTTCAAATACTGTGTATGTATTTAAAGTGTGTACACTGCAAATATGGGAGAGAAAATATCAAACTTTTCGTAGAGAGTTAATTAGGAATTCCATTTTGGAAGGAAATTAATTAAGACCGCATTTTCTCCCACACCAAAGTTATGACATGAAAAGTTTTGAAGTACATTTGGTTTAATTATGGAACTTCATTTACGTGAATATCTTCATTGAATCATAAATTCCTATATAGAAAAGAAAAATAATAATACAGGGTGTGTATAAAGTAACGCGAGTAACTGTATATTCGATAGTAAGATTGAAAAATAATAATACAGGGTGTGTATAAAGTAACGCGAGTAACTGTATATTCGATAGTAAGATTGAAATAAGTTGAAACTAGTAGTTTAAACCAGTTCAAATCGGATTTGGATCTTCACTTGTCTTACTTTATACATACCTTGTAGTTAATGTTTAAAAACACTTGTAGTTAACTATTTATAAGTGAATTTTTAGTATTTTAAAAATTTTATACTTCTCACACGTTGTCAGATTATCCAACAATGCATAGAAGAAGAAATACAAATAAAGAACTAATTAAAAAGGGGAAAATAATAATAATAATTTGCTTTCACATAAAAGATTAATTAAAATTTGGTTTTAAGCCTAAAAAACATTGAATTAATGTAAAAATATTTTAATTTAGTTACCCTTGGTGAAGATGACGTTAAATTGTAAATTAATAATAGTGAACAGTTGTTGTTGTTGTTTAGCTGATCAGCCCACCCTGATCGAGCAAGCCTGCGGCACGCAAGTAACCGATCGCCCTCTCCGGAGTGGACCAGAGGTTCAGCGCACTAGTGATGTTCTGTTGTGTTCTATGTTGTGCTAGAGTGGTACAGTGTGTCATAATGTGTTCAATTGTTTGTGGTGTGTCCTGGCACAGGTGGCAGATATCGTCTGTGGAGTTGTCTAGTCTGTGTTTATATGTTCGTAAGTTGGAGTGATGTCCACATTGGAATCGTGCTTAGTTAACTCAATCCAATCTGCTCAGGCTGATCTCTGACCTGTTAATGGGTGGCGGCTTCGCACCTAGGACCGCATTCGGACCGAGTCGTGTCAGTGCTTTGTGGGTTAGGTGTGTGTGTGTGTTTTCTGTACTGTGATGTCTGTGGGGCGTGGTATGGAATGGAGTATTTGGTTATAGTCTCTCTCTGGTGTTACCTTAATGGTGCGAGGTGTCGGTGCATGATTGTACATGTAGTGGCAAGGGTGTTGTGGGTTAGTTGTCGCTGCTGCCATGAATTGTGTTCCCCTCATGTCTAAATGTTCCCTAACTTTCAGTATTTTTGTTTCTGTGTGCAAGTGTTCTATTGGTGGTGTTTGAGTGCGTCCTGTAATGATACGAAGTGCGTTGTTTTGTATTGTCTGTAAGGCGTTTATGTGTATGTTTGAGATAATGGGTGCCCAGCATGGGCTAGAATAGTCCATAACTGAGCGAATGTATTGTTTGTATATGAGTGGTTGTTGTTTCCTGCTGGTGTCCAAAGTTTGTGCCTGTTTGTACCCTAAGCGTGTTAAGTCTTGACGTACATTTGTTTTTAATGTCCTGAATGTGGAATATTGGTGTTGTTTAGTGTAAGCTGTGGAGTTATCTGGTGTTCTTTTGTATTGCTTGTAAGGAAGGTGATGGTTGATTTTGTGGGCGCTACTTTGAGTCTATTGTGTGTGTGTGCTAGTCTTGTATACTGTTTATGTATGTATGTAGGTTATTTGTAGTGGTGTCGATGTTGTTATGGGTGGATGTAAGAGTGATGTCATCTGCATATGGTGATAAGGTAAGCTTATTATCTATGAGTGTTGGAATGTCATGCATAAGTTGAATAGTGTTGGTGAGAGAACAGAGCCTTGAGGGACCCCGTTCGGAAAAGCTTTTTTTGGATGACTTGCCATTAAATGTGACATGTGAGTACCTTCCTGAAAGATAGTTGCTCAGCCATTTTAGTGTTATTGTGCATGTTTGTGTTGAGTATTTTGTTTGAGAGGGAAGCGTGGGATAGATCAAGTGCTTTACTAATGTCTATTATTGCTAATAGTGTACGTTGAGCTGGTCGTCTGGAGTTGATGCCATCCATGATATGCTGCGTGAGGTTGGTGAGTAATGTCGTGGTTGAGTGGTGAGGTCTGAATCCATGTTGAGTATGCGATAGTGGTATGTGTGGGTTGGTGATTTGTAAGATTAGTCTTTGTTACTTTGGAAGGTGTGCAATAATGTGCATAGTAAAGTAATGGGTCAATAGGAAGCTGGTTCTGTTGGATTTTTGTTTGGTTTGAGTAGTGTAATAGTTTTACCTTGCTTCCATATGTCAGGAATAATACAGTGTTGGTATGAATATGTGCTGATATTTGTGAGAGCTAGTATTCCCTGTTGGCCCAAGTGTTTAAGGTGTATGTTAGATATATTGTCTGGTCCAGTAGCCTTCGAATTCTTCATGTTGTTGATGATGTTGGTGGTCTGGTCTGGATTGAAGGGTGTAATGGTCGTGTCGAGTCTGTCGGTTTTCTTGTGCCTGGCTGTTTGTCTGTCTGCATGTTTCTGGTTGTTGTCTCTGTTTAAGTGACTTATCTTTGCGTAGTGATTAACTAGAATGTTAGCTTGTTGTGTATATGTTGGGATATTATTTTGGCTGCGACAGATAGTGAACAGTTGCAATTCTCTTTGGCAAGATTCTTTTTTGTGTGCACGCGCACGCGCGCGTTTGTTTATAAGGAAAAAGAAATTGTCTTTGGCAGATAGTGTAAATGTGATATATGCAATGGTGAAACAACTTCCTTTTTCGTCTACACACACACACACACACACACACACACACACACACACACACACACACACACACCGAGAAGCAGCATATTTGATACCAATTACTAAAATAGATGTAACCCCTGTAAAATAAATTCTAATATTTATGGTAGTATGTACGCAGAGCCGTGGCCAAGAGTTCTGAGGCCCCACCCCGAAAAATGTTTAAGGGGCTCCTGCCGGTTTTGCATAATATATATAAGGCAAACCACCGTTTTAAATCTGAAATTTCTTCAACTCGAAACTGAACTGATTCTGAATGATAAAACTCGTAAATTGATCTGTCGTCTGAGATTCTTCATACATACCAATAACGACGCTAAAATATATACCCGCATTACGGGATCATCGTGATTATCATTATCTCTCGTGTGTAAGCGTTGTACTGAGCTCTTGATCAAGAATGCACTCGCGTTTCGACACGTAAGAAATAAAAACAAATAGGTACAAGCGTACAGCCTCCTTTATTTCAATAAAAACTAAAAATCTAATTTGAATAAAACACTTAAATAGTTGTAGTAAGCACGTGATTGCAATCTCTGTTGTTGCGTGCCTAAAACATTTTACCCCTAGGGCCCTATTAGTCCAAATGCTTTCCTTCCAAATTGTGCATTATGGCTTGAAATTAATATTTTGCAAAATTTAATTGCAAAATATAGCTTCAGATCACTTATCCAGGTTGAATAACCTCGACAGGCCCCGAGTGACTTCATTCTTTACAAATGTAATGTACACCTAAGTAAATTTAACTAAATAAAAAATCAAAATAAGATTAATTAAATAATTTTAATTTATAATATTCAATCTATTTATACCAAACACTTTCAGCAAATCGTTGTTACTCGAGTTCGGTTGGCACAGACTCGGCATCGCGGGGCCTCACCCGACCAGTGGCTATGAGGGGGTGCTAACCACAGAACTGTACGTGCGTGAAATTTGAGGGAGAGTAAAGGAGTACAGGTTACTCGGAGTAAAAGTTGACATTAACTTTAGTATGAGTGTATAATGAACTTTTTTTATTGTTTCCAATAAAGACTTTCAAAAGAAGCAAAATATACTTCTGAAAGAGTTACAGGAACTCGCAAATATTTGCAGTGTACCTAGCTTATGCGGAGATGCGAAGTTATTTTGTCTATTTATGTATTATTTTCATGGGTGTTGAAGGGTGCGCAGCTCCCTCGTTGTTTGGTATTCCCAGTTATGTTAGGTTGGGTTGAATTAAATGATAGTGTGGTGTGTATTGTATGAACTTCAGAGGAAACCGGAATTCAATCGAAGGAATTCCTCTCTACATTTTAAAATTTTTTTCTAAATTTTTACTTTCCATTCCATCACTTGCCATTTGAACCAGATGATGATGTGTTTCTTAATGTTGTCGTTTTAATAACTTAAATATTGTACAATACTTGCTTGTTGTGGAGGAATAAAAGATCTTTGTTTTAGAAAACCCTAATGTTGGTTCATTTTACATTTTTTCTCTGTTTAGTGTTACATCAGGTTTACGAACGGTATTAATTTTAACATTTTAACTTGAACTTTTTAAAATCAAAATATATATATAATATATATATATATATATATATATATATATATATATATACACATACACAGGGTGTCCCAGGAGGAAATGTAGGAGGAGAAGTAGAAAGTATTATATCGATATGGGTCTGATTCCCAACCGTTACCGAGATACAGGCCTCTACGGTTTCCGGGAAGGTGGATGGGACGTGAGGACCTGTGGCATGGCCCCCTCGTTCGCCTGACTTATCTCCGCTAGATTTTTTGTCTGGGGGTTCTTGAAGAGTAACGTTTATCAGCGGGTAAGCCCGAAACTAGGGAGCAGTTGGTTGCACGTATACAGGATGCGTTCATAAACCTCGGAAATGAACTTCCGCGTTTTCCTTGGCAAGACTCGATAAATCGGAGGCTCGCCGCGTGCATTGAAGAAGGAGGGGGTCACTTTGAAACCATTCTGCAATAAGTGCAATAGTGTATTGTATGTTTGTACTTTTTGTAAACCACAAGTTGATCAGTTTTGACGTTTGCTCATTGTTTACAAAAGTGCCGATTGATGATATGCTTCACTTTCTCTCCCAAGAATTACATAAGTATGACCTGCCACTACCTTCACACATTGTTTTGGAACTTATTAAGCTTTGCATCAAAGACTGTAAATTCACTTTCAATAACGAGTATTATCAACAAGTGTTTGGGATGGCCATGGGCAACCCCTTATCGCCCCTCCTCTCCAATATTTATATGGAGTTTTTCGAAATTACTTACATTCCGAGAATTCTGGGGGTTGGCATCCCTTGGTTGCGGTACGTCGACGATATTTTGTGTATCTGGCCCATGAATCGTGACCTGGATAACTTCCTCCTTCAGTTAAATGATCAAGTCCCCTCCATTAAGTTTACTTTAGAAGTGGAACAAGACAATTCAATCCCATTTTGGATGTGCGTGTACATAGGGAAAGCCCAGGTTTTAAGTTTAGTATCTATCGGAAAACAACAAACAATTTGTCCTACGTACACTTTTACTCGGGACATGACACCCCCACTAAGAAGGCCATTTTTTCATCAATGTTTCTCCGCGGCCTTAGGATCGCCAGTCCGGAATACATCGATGCCGAATTGGAAAAAATCACGGTATTGGAAGTGATCTGTGTTATCCATCTGCGTTTATGGAATCTTGTCTCAACAAGGCAAAACGAACTTTCTATCGTGTCAATAATAACACACGTACTTTGTCAAAAAATATTTTAGTACTTCCATTTTTCCCGGGCTTTTTAGGCATTGCTAATGTACTTAAACTTTTGGATATTAATGTAGTATTTTCATATAACAATATTGTGAAAAATATCATAGTAAAAATAGCCCTACCATAATTCAGGCATTATCTATAAAATTGGGTGTAAACAGTGATTCCTTTTACATAGGTCAGACGGGAGAGGATTTGCACACACACAAAAACAGCATCAATATTCCGTTAGAACAGGACAGTTGTCCAGTGCTTTTTTGTCCATTTGTCAGAGTTATCCCACTGTATTGATTGGAATAATGCTTCAGTTTTATTTCATTCTAGCAACATTGTTAATAGAAAATATTCTTGAGTCTGCCATTGTCCAACTTTCAAATAACTTCAACATAAGCAAAGGTCTTTTCAACTCGATCCTGTTGTTTTGAATTCCTTCAAAACAAATTTAGATAAAAAGGGTAGGACGCTAAATCTTTGGTAAACTTGTAGGCTACTTTATTAACTTTTAATCTTCATTTATTTTTATATATCGAAACTTGACTCTAAAAGGCAGTGTTAAAACCCGGGCAGATTTCCAGTATAAATTTGTATTTTTATAATTCATTTGATCTTGTGCTAAAAATCGATATTTTTCCTTACAAATCTGTGTGCCTCTTTGTTAATCCTCTAATTTTTAATTTTTAATTTTTATTTTTACTTCTCCGTTTATTGCATATATATATATATATATATGTGTGTGTGTGTATGTATGTTATTTATTTATATTTTTTCTTTTTTTCTTTCTGTAACCTATATATACGCCGTAACCTTTTATGTACTTCAGTGTTCCTGAGGATGTCATTAGACGAAAGCGCTTGAGCACCTTTTTGTTTCCTTTCCTTCGTGGTTTTATTCATCATAAATATTTTTCACGTGTTACTTTCGTGAAATAATTTCATATATATATATATATATATATATATATATATATATATATATATATATATATATATATATATATGAAAAATTATTTCACGAAAGTGACACGTGAAAAGTATTTATGATGAATAAAACCACGAAGGAAAAAGAAACACAAAGGGGTAAAACATTTTACCCCTAGGGCCCTATTAGTCCAAATGCTTTCCTTCCAAATTGTGCATTATGGCTTGAAATTAATATTTTGCAAAATTTAATTGCAAAATATAGCTTCAGATCACTTATCCAGGTTGAATAACCTCGACAGGCCCCGAGTGACTTCATTCTTTACAAATGTAATGTACACCTAAGTAAATTTAACTTGAGCACCCCTTTGTGTTTCTTTTTCCTTCGTGGTTTTATTCATCATATATATATATATATATATGATGCAAACCTACAAGGAAAAAGAAAAATAATTCCAAGGCCTTATTAACGGCGTTAGTTGGCTCTATTTCCAAGGCACATATTGTGAATAGCATGGATCTTATTGAAAACCTGAAGTTTCCTAATGACCCTAATTTCAGACTGGTAAGTTTTGATGTATACTCGTTATTCACAAAAGTCTCTGTTGATGACCTACTTGATTTTTTAAAAGATAAGGTCTCTGAATATTCTTTCCTTGTTCAACACAACACTCTTATTGAGTTAATTAGGCTTTGTGTCAAAGATTGTAAATTTCAGTTTGAAAATAAGTTTATGCTATGTCGTTTGGATTGGCGATGAGGAATCCCCTCACCGGTATTAGCTAACTTATATATGGAATTTTTTTAAAGCAGAATTTTGCCTACTATTGTTAATTTTAACCTTGTTTAGTACAGGTGTATATATGATATTTTATGCCTTTGGCCTAATAATTTGGATGTTGACTTATTTCTTGGTAGGCTCAACAGTTTAGTCCCATCTATTAAGTTCCCAGTTGGAAAAGAAAATGACAGAGGCTTATCTTTTCTGGATCTAAAAATTTGGAGATGCTTTAATCAGTTCAAATTCGAAGTTTATCGTAAGCCTACTAATAATATCAGGTCATCCCATAAGTAATGTCGTTTTTTACGATGGATTAAGTTGAAAATAGTCCTACTCAGTTTAAGCATAAATTTTCCGAAGGTTATATCTAAGATGAGATCTATGTTTCGCTACATACTTTACAGACCTTGACCAGTGAAGATGTGTGTTTTGCTTTATGTGAACCCCTCATAAACATGGCGGTATCAGAAGAGTATATCAGACATATAATGCTTTACGAGTTCAAAAAAGGGAATAGTGCTACTGAAGCAACGCGAAACATTCAGGAAGTTTATGGCAACGATATTTTGCATGTGAGGAAATGTCAAAGATGGTTTCAAAAGTTTAGGAATGGTGACTGCTGTTTGACAGATGCAGCACGCTCTGGACGCCCTGCTGAGTTTGATGATGACCTGCTGTTAGCCGCACTTGAAGAAGACTGTTCAACAACTGTCAAAGAATTGGCCCAGAAACTCAATTCATCCTCGTCCACCATCCATCGACATTTGCAACAACTCGGGAAAGTGCCTAAGTTAGGAAAATGGGTGCCACATGAATTGTCGGTCGACAATCTGAGGGTGCGGGTAAACATTAGCACAGCTCTTCATTCCCGTGAACTCCAAGATCCGTTTTTGCACCGTTTAGTGACTGGTGATGAAAAGTGGATACTGTACCAGAATGTTAAGCGCTGTCGACAGTGGGTTTGTGCCGGAGAACCAGCGACACCACAGCCAAAACCAAATCTTCACCCTCGGAAGGTGTTGCTTAGTGTTTGGTGGGATAAAGGTGGTGTAATACACTTTGAAACTTTACCACACAACCAATCACCGCTCAAGTCTACTGTCAACAACTGGATCGATTGAACACTGCACTAAAAGAAAAGGGACCTTCTTTGGTTAATCGGAAAGGAATCGTGTTCCACCACGACAACGCACGTCCTCATACCGCTCGGATCACTTCTGCAAAAATTGAGCAGCTTGGGTGGGAAAAACTTCTCCATCCTCCATATTCTCCAGACCTTGCGCCTTCAGATTATCATCTCTTCAGGAGTCTGCAAAACTATCTTGACGAGAAACAGTATACTTCTTTAGATGACTTGCACACCAGTCTTTGTACGTTTTTTGCTTCAAACCCGCCTGCATTTTATAAACATGGCATTGAAAAGCTTGTAGGACGTTGGCAGAGTGTCATTGATTCCGATGGAAAATATATACTAGATTAAAAAGTTTCAGTTGAGTTTTTTTTTGTCTTCAAATTCCGATCTAAAAAACGACATTACTTTTGGGATGACCTGATAACTCTTATGTGCACTTTTATTCCGACCATCATCCCACGATTAAATCTTTTGTTTTCTCTGCTGTTTCTTAAAACATTGAGTGTTGTCAGTCCTGAATTTTTTGATTCCGAGTTATGCAATATCATGAATTATTTTATTGGTACTAAATTATGTTACCCTATTTCATTTTTATATAACTGCCTTAGGAAAGCCAAGAATGGGTATTATAATAGTGCAACTGTAAAGGAATTTGAGCGTAAAAATATTCTTAGCCTACCTTAGCATGTAAATTTTCAATATTTTCCGACTTTACTTAAAGCAATTGGTATCAATGTAGTCTTTAAGTATAATAATACTGTTAAATCATGTCTAATAAAGAATAGCCCAGATAGTGTGGTTGGTTGTGTGTATTCGATGGGATGTACAAAATGTGACTTAGGTTATATAGGCCAAACGGGTAAAACGGTTAGATATTAGGATAAAACAGCATAAATATGCGTGTAGAACAGCTAATAATTCTAATGCATTGTTTAACCATATGTATAGATGTAATCGTAGTATTAAATGGGATAATTCTAAAGCTCTCATTAAAAACACAGATATAATCGAAAGGAATATTCTAGAATGTGCATTTATCCATTTTAAAAATAATTTCGATAACAGTGCGGGAATGTATAAAATTGACAATATCCTGTTAAAATACCTTTTGCCTCTAATCAACTCTTGTTTATCTTGTGTTAATCTTTTTGTTTTTCTCTCCCGTTGTATATATTTTTGGTCATCTTGCCTCCACCTTTCTTTCCCTGATGAGGTGTACTTTTGAATACACGAAAGGCCTTGGAATCATTTTTCTTTTTCCTTGTGGGTTTACATCTTTCATTCATTCATTTCACGTGTCTAATTGTGAAATTAATTACACACACACACACACACACACACACATATATATATATATATATATATATATATATATATATATAGTGGCGTACTTAGCATTTTGCTGCCCCCGAGGCAGGGAAATTGTCGTCACAGTGGTTTACTGTATAGTTGGGCCATTTTATATCACTAGTTTGCTATGAGATGCTGCTGTTCTTTTTTATTTTAATACTTATATGCATTAACAAATTAAACAGATTCATGAATAAGTTATTTATTTTTCTATTTTTGTTTTCTTTGCTCTATCTTGAAATACGAGAAAATTTTCCGCCTTCCTGCTTGTAGTAAATCCGCCTCTATATATATACAGTATATATATGTGTGTGTGTGTGTGTGTGTGTGTGTGTGTGTGATAAAATACTTCATTCAACGATGCAGAGACCGAAAGACTTGTTGTGGTTGTGGAGGGTTGTCCCACAATTATCTTGTTACACTCGTAAATCTGGGAAATAATGAGGAGTACTTTACTCCGGTTATATGATTACGAAATTGGTAGCGAAAGCCAGCTGAACCTTCGGTCAATCAGCATACGTGGTAAAGTCTCATTATTGAAGCATATCTCACACCAGAGTGGACCTTCAGTTCACCGGATGTCAACCACGGCCCTGTTTCGACTTTTGGCCAACGTTTTTACACACCACTTTGATTAAATTACCAGAATTTAAACCACAGTCACTGGGAAAGATACTATACGGTAGGCTAACTCCGAAAAGACGGCGTTGCTAGTCCCCACACAGTGCTTGAAGAAAAAAAAACTGTCATTGATCCACTTGTGGTAATTACTTGAATCACATGCAAGTCACGATCGGGTATGAAAAACGTCGTTAGAAAAACACTTATTATATACTTAAGTCACAAATATGAAACACACACACACACACACATAACAATGTATGTATGTATGTATGTATAAGCAGTATCTTAATTGACTGAGGATAAGCTTTATTATCAAACTTTTTAGGTAATTTCCGTGCGGCGCTCGGAATTTATTTAATTCGTTCCACTCTTCTTCCTCTGACTAATTGCCTATCACACTCTCACTGACGGATTGTCACCGCTCCTTCTCTGATAGCCTGTTCTCGACTTTTCCCGATGACAAACTTCTTTCTACTGTAAGCTCCCAAATCCACTTTCTATCGCACATTTCTAAAATTCCAACACGTGCCCAATCCCCTTGGCTCGACCGATATTATAGGTACCAATTTCATTGTTGAAGATTCAAAATACCTATCTATTAACAACCTCAACACGAAACCGAATGATGGTCACTTATCAATTCGCAATCTTAGTATTGGAAGCCTTGCTAAACGTCATGATAACCTCAAAGATACATTATCTTTAATTAAAAAAGATTCCTATATAATTACACTCGCGGAAACTCATACAGAACCCGTATAAACACCTTTTTCCTCTATAGGGCCTATACATTTTTTGACACTTTCCGCACAGAAAGAGGCGGTGGTATTCGTATTTACAAAACAATACCATAAAATCCACAAAATTTACCCACTCTGTACAGTAGAACCCCGCACTGAAGCATGTGCGATAAATCTTACCCTTGACAAAACCTCTCGCAATATAGAGACCACCTAACGGTACCGCAAATAACTACAGTAATACCTTACGGGACAAAATCAGACATCAATCCCTAAAGAGCTCGCGCACTTTCATCCTCGAACTTTAATATAGACTTATTGAAAATAGGGACAGACTGCATTGCCATATCATTATGGAGCACAATGACCAGCCAAGGATACAAGACGTACGTAACAAGACCAACACGCCCCCATACTGACATTACCAAATCTTCTCTTATGGACCACATGTGGTCAGATATAGACCCAGAATACACACACACACGACAGAGATACTCCTTGCAGGTATAACTGACCACTTCTCAAAACGATGACAAACTAAAGAACAAACGTTAAATTCAGAAAAACAAGGCATAATCAGCTTAATAAATTCAAAACGAAATTAGACGAAACAGATTTCGATTTCATTGACAGTCTGCATACAGATATAAACACCAACGTTCAAAAGTTTCATGGATCCCTTTGGCATGTTTATATAATGAGTCCTGCCCCATCATTGAAAAACATATTCTACGGTTCAAATCAACAATCTTTGGTTGACCCCAAGCCTAAAAACATCTATTAAACAAAACCACAAACTATATACAAACTACAGGGTGATTCAAAAGTCAGACTACATAGGGCTTTTCTGTTTCTTTGCAGGTAAATGAGTTATGAGATGTTATCGAAGGAGGAGCGCATTGATGTGATATTCCTAGCTAGCTGCACAAGTGCATTGCCGTTAACGGTGGCCATATCGAACATTTGATGTGACTATTCCCCTGTAACATTACATAATACAGTATTTCCCTATGTAACCTGACTTTTGAGTCACCATGTATATAAATATAACACAAATTCAGATGCAAAGGAGATCCCAAACAATATTGGAATTTCATTAGCAAAGCAATTAATAAAACACTAACAAAACCCTCTGTCCTGGGAAAGCTATTAGTAAATAATGAACCTATAACGGACAAAATAAACTGTCAGTAAACTATACGAGAGAGTAATATACTGTATAATCAAATAATAAAATTCATATTCAAATACAAAATCTAAGTAAATACACAACTAATGACACGATAACCGCAATATTAGAGGAACTTTATAGCAACCTGAACGACGAAAAACTTTAATAATTAATATAATTATCCTATTTGATCTTGCAAGGGCTTTGACACGATACCTCATGACATACTCTTAAAAAACCTCGAACCATTACGGCTTCAGGGGACTGCCCTTAAGATGGTTCAACTTATACTTGGCTAATGAGAGACAATTTTATAGCACAGGACTCCTTTACCTCGCATACAAGGCGCATCCCACGGGGTACCCAAGGGAGCATTCTGGTACCTATCCTGTTTTCTCCTTTACATAATTGATCTTCACAGATCATAGTACAAGTACAATTTCACAATAATTTTAATGGTAATTAAACTCTAGGCTAC